>JBBNEX010000478.1:0-26828 GCA_038021265.1 Cyprinella venusta
TTCAAATTTCGGCCAAAAAAAAAAATGACAGTGTTACCCCTTATGTTTTTTTTTTCAGGTCCAAATTTTGACCTTCGATATCTCGGCTCTGGAAGGGTCTAGAGCCTCCATTTTTGCGCACTGGTCGAAGTCTCGTGGCCCTCTGTCAGAATCCAGAGTTTCAAGAAGATCGGAGGGGGTCAAAATTTCGGCCAAAAAAAAAAAATGACAGTGTTACCCCTTATGTTTTTTTTTTCAGGTCCAAATTTTGACCTTCGATATCTCGGCTCTGGAAGGGTCTAGAGCCTCCATTTTTGCGCGCTGGTCGAAGTCTCGTGGCCCTCTGTCAGAATCCAGAGTTTCAAGAAGATCGGAGGGGGTCAAAATTTCGGCCAAAAAAAAAAATGACAGTGTTACCCCTTATGTTTTTTTTCAGGTCCAAATTTTGACCTTCGATATCTCGGCTCTGGAAGGGTCTAGAGCCTCCATTTTTGCGCGCTGGTCGAAGTCTCATGGCCCTCTGTCAGAATCCAGAGTTTCAAGAAGATCGGAGGGGGTCAAAATTTTGGCCAAAAAAAAAAAATGACAGTGTTACCCCTTATGTTTTTTTTTCAGGTCCAAATTTTGACCTTCGATATCTCATCTCTGGAAGGGTCTAGAGCCTCCATTTTTGCGCGCTGGTCGAAGTCTCGTGGCCCTCTGTCAGAATCCAGAGTTTCAAGAAGATCGGAGGGGGTCAAAATTTCGGCAAAAAAAAAAAAATGACAGTGTTACCCCTTATGTTTTTTTTTCAGGTCCAAATTTTGACCTTCGATATCTCGGCTCTGGAAGGGTCTAGAGCCTCCATTTTTGCGTGCTGGTCGAAGTCTCGTGGCCCTCTGTCAGAATCCAGAGTTTCAAGAAGATCGGAGGGGGTCAAAATTTCGGCCAAAAAAAAAATGACAGTGTTACCCCTTATGTTTTTTTTTCAGGTCCAAATTTTGACCTTCGATATCTCGGCTCTGGAAGGGTCTAGAGCCTCCATTTTTGCGCGCTGGTCGAAGTCTCGTGGCCCTCTGTCAGAGTCCAGAGTTTCAAGAAGATCGGAGGAGGTCAAAATTTCGGCCAAAAAAAAAAATGACAGTGTTACCCCTTATGGTTTTTTTTCAGGTCCAAATTTTGACCTTCGATATCTCGGCTCTGGAAGGGTCTAGAGCCTCCATTTTTGCGCGCTGGTCGAAGTCTCGTGGCCCTCTGTCAGAATCCAGAGTTTCAAGAAGATCGGAGGGGGTCAAAATTTCAGCCAAAAAAAAAATGACAGTGTTACCCTTATGTTTTTTTTTTCAGGTCCAAATTTTGACCTTCGATATCTCGGCTCTGGAAGGGTCTAGAGCCTCCATTTTTGCGCGCTGGTCGAAGTCTCGTGGCCCTCTGTCAGAATCCAGAGTTTCAAGAAGATCGGAGGGGGTCAAAATTTCGGCCAAAAAAAAAAATGACAGTGTTACCCCTTATGTTTTTTTTTCAGGTCCAAATTTTGACCTTCGATATCTCGGCTCTGGAAGGGTCTAGAGCCTCCATTTTTGCGCGCTGGTCGAAGTCTCGTGGCCCTCTGTCAGAATCCAGATTTTCAAGAAGATCGGAGGGGGGCAAAATTTCGGCCAAAAAAAAAAAAAATGACAGTGTTACCCCTTATGTTTTTTTTTTCAGGTCCAAATTTTGACCTTCGATATCTCGGCTCTGGAAGGGTCTAGAGCCTCCATTTTGCGCGCTGGTCGAAGTCTCGTGGCCCTCTGTCAGAATCCAGAGTTTCAAGAAGATCGGAGGGGGTCAAAATTTTGGCCAAAAAAAAAAAAATGACAGTGTTACCCCTTATGTTTTTTTTTCAGGTCCAAATTTTGACCTTCGATATCTCATCTCTGGAAGGTCTAGAGCCTCCATTTTTGCGCGCTGGTCGAAGTCTCGTGGCCCTCTGTCAGAATCCAGAGTTTCAAGAAGATCGGAGGGGGTCAAAATTTCGGCCAAAAAAAAAATGACAGTGTTACCCCTTATGTTTTTTTTTCAGGTCCAAATTTTGACCTTCGATATCTCGGCTCTGGAAGGGTCTAGAGCCTCCATTTTTGCGCGCTGGTCGAAGTCTCGTGGCCCTCTGTCAGAATCCAGAGTTTCAAGAAGATCGGAGGGGGTCAAAATTTCAGCCAAAAAAAAAAAATGACAGTGTTACCCCTTATGTTTTTTTTTCAGGTCCAAATTTTGACCTTCGATATCTCGGCTCTGAAGGGTCTAGAGCCTCCATTTTTGCGCGTGGTCGAAGTCTCGTGGCCCTCTGTCAGAATCCAGAGTTTCAAGAAGATCGGAGGGGGTCAAAATTTCGGCCAAAAAAAAAAATGACAGTGTTACCCCTTATGTTTTTTTTTTCAGGTCCAAATTTTGACCTTCGATATCTCGGCTCTGGAAGGGTCTAGAGCCTCCATTTTTGCGCGCTGGTCGAAGTCTCGTGGCCCTCTGTCAGAATCCAGAGTTTCAAGAAGATCGGAGGGGGTCAAAATTTCGGCCAAAAAAAAAAAATGACAGTGTTACCCCTTATGTTTTTTTTTCAGGTCCAAATTTTGACCTTCGATATCTCGGCTCTGGAAGGGTCTAGAGCCTCCATTTTTGCGCGCTGGTCGAAGTCTCGTGGCCTCTGTCAGAATCCAGAGTTTCAAGAAGATCGGAGGGGGTCAAAATTTCGGCCAAAAAAAAAATGACAGTGTTACCCCTTATGTTTTTTTTTCAGGTCCAAATTTTGACCTTCGATATCTCGGCTCTGGAAGGGTCTAGAGCCTCCATTTTTGCGCGCTGGTCGAAGTTCGTGGCCTCTGTCAGAATCCAGAGTTTCAAGAAGATTGGAGGGGGTCAAAATTTCGGCCAAAAAAAAAAATGACAGTGTTACCCTTATGTTTTTTTTTTCAGGTCCAAATTTTGACCTTCGATATCTCGGCTCTGGAAGGGTCTAGAGCCTCCATTTTTGCGCGCTGGTCGAAGTCTCGTGGCCCTCTGTCAGAATCCAGAGTTTCAAGAAGATCGGAGGGGGTCAAAATTTCGGCCCAAAAAAAAATGACAGTGTTACCCCTTATGTTTTTTTTTCAGGTCCAAATTTTGACCTTCGATATCTCGGCTCTGGAAGGGTCTAGAGCCTCCATTTTTGCGCGTTGGTCGAAGTCTCGTGGCCCTCTGTCAGAATCCAGAGTTTCAAGAAGATCGGAGGGGGTCAAAATTTCGGCCAAAAAAAAAATGACAGTGTTACCCCTTATGTTTTTTTTTCAGGTCCAAATTTTGACCTTCGATATCTCGGCTCTGGAAGGGTCTAGAGCCTCCATTTTTGCGCGCTGGTCGAAGTTTCGTGGCCCTCTGTCAGAATCCAGAGTTTCAAGAAGATCGGAGGGGGTCAAAATTTCGGCCAAAAAAAAAATGACAGTGTTACCCCTTATGTTTTTTTTTTCAGGTCCAAATTTTGACCTTCGATATCTCGGCTCTGGAAGGGTCTAGAGCCTCCATTTTGCGCGCTGGTCGAAGTCTCGTGGCCCTCTGTCAGAATCCAGAGTTTCAAGAAGATCGGAGGGGGTCAAAATTTCGGCCAAAAAAAAAAAAATGACAATGTTACCCCTTATGTTTTTTTTTCAGGTCCAAATTTTGACCTTCGATATCTCGGCTCTGGAAGGGTCTAGAGCCTCCATTTTTGCGCGCTGGTCGAAGTCTCGTGGCCCTCTGTCAGAATCCAGATTTTCAAGAAGATCGGAGGGGGGCAAAATTTCGGCCAAAAAAAAAAAAATGACAGTGTTACCCCTTATGTTTTTTTTTCAGGTCCAAATTTTGACCTTCGATATCTCGGCTCTGGAAGGGTCTAGAGCCTCCATTTTTGCGCGCTGGTCGAAGTCTCGTGGCCCTCTGTCAGAATCCAGAGTTTCAAGAAGATCGGAGGGGGTCAAAATTTTGGCCAAAAAAAAAAATGACAGTGTTACCCCTTATGTTTTTTTTCAGGTCCAAATTTTGACCTTCGATATCTCATCTCTGGAAGGGTCTAGAGCCTCCATTTTTGCGCGCTGGTCGAAGTCTCGTGGCCCTCTGTCAGAATCCAGAGTTTCAAGAAGATCGGAGGGGGTCAAAATTTCGGCAAAAAAAAAAAAAAAATGACAGTGTTACCCTTATGTTTTTTTTTCAGGTCCAAATTTTGACCTTCGATATCTCGGCTCTGGAAGCGTCTAGAGCCTCCATTTTTGCGTGCTGGTCGAAGTCTCGTGGCCCTCTGTCAGAATCCAGAGTTTCAAGAAGATCGGAGGGGGTCAAAATTTCGGCCAAAAAAAAAATGACAGTGTTACCCCTTATGTTTTTTTTTTCAGGTCCAAATTTTGACCTTCGATATCTCGGCTCTGGAAGGGTCTAGAGCCTCCATTTTTGCGCGCTGGTCGAAGTCTCGTGGCCCTCTGTCAGAGTCCAGAGTTTCAAGAAGATCGGAGGGGGTCAAAATTTCGGCCAAAAAAAAAAATGACAGTGTTACCCCTTATGTTTTTTTTTTCAGGTCCAAATTTTGACCTTCGATATCTCGGCTCTGGAAGGGTCTAGAGCCTCCATTTTTGCGCGCTGGTCGAAGTCTCGTGGCCCTCTGTCAGAATCCAGAGTTTCAAGAAGATCGGAGGGGGTCAAAATTTCGGCCAAAAAAAAAAATGACAGTGTTACCCCTTATGTTTTTTTTTCAGGTCCAAATTTTGACCTTCGATATCTCGGCTCTGGAAGGGTCTAGAGCCTCCATTTTTGCGCGCTGGTCGAAGTCTCGTGGCCCTCTGTCAGAATCCAGATTTTCAAGAAGATCGGAGGGGGGCAAAATTTCGGCCAAAAAAAAAAATGAGTGTTACCCCTTATGTTTTTTTTTTCAGGTCCAAATTTTGACCTTCGATATCTCGGCTCTGGAAGGGTCTAGAGCCTCCATTTTTGCGCGCTGGTCGAAGTCTCGTGGCCCTCTGTCAGAATCCAGAGTTTCAAGAAGATCGGAGGGGGTCAAAATTTGGCCAAAAAAAAAAAAATGACAGTGTTACCCCTTATGTTTTTTTTTCAGGTCCAAATTTTGACCTTCGATATCTCATCTCTGGAAGGGTCTAGAGCCTCCATTTTTGCGCGCTGGTCGAAGTCTCGTGGCCCTCTGTCAGAATCCAGAGTTTCAAGAAGATCGGAGGGGGTCAAATTTCGGCCAAAAAAAAAAAATGACAGTGTTACCCCTTATGTTTTTTTTTCAGGTCCAAATTTTGACCTTCGATATCTCGGCTCTGGAAGGGTCTAGAGCCTCCATTTTTGCGCGCTGGTCGAAGTCTCGTGGCCCTCTGTCAGAATCCAGAGTTTCAAGAAGATCGGAGGGGGTCAAAATTTCGGCCAAAAAAAAAAAATGACAGTGTTACCCCTTATGTTTTTTTTTTCAGGTCCAAATTTTGACCTTCGATATCTCGGCTCTGGAAGGGTCTAGAGCCTCCATTTTTGCGCGCTGGTCGAAGTCTCGTGGCCCTCTGTCAGAATCCAGAGTTTCAAGAAGATCGGAGGGGGTCAAAATTTCGGCCAAAAAAAAAAATGACAGTGTTACCCCTTATGTTTTTTTTTTCAGGTCCAAATTTTGACCTTCGATATCTCGGCTCTGGAAGGGTCTAGAGCCTCCATTTTTGCGCGCTGGTCGAAGTCTCGTGGCCCTCTGTCAGAATCCAGAGTTTCAAGAAGATCGGAGGGGGTCAAAATTTCGGCCAAAAAAAAAAATGACAGTGTTACCCCTTATGTTTTTTTTCAGGTCCAAATTTGACCTTCGATATCTCGGCTCTGGAAGGGTCTAGAGCCTCCATTTTTGCGCGCTGGTCGAAGTCTCGTGGCCCTCTGTCAGAATCCAGAGTTTCAAGAAGATCGGAGGGGGTCAAAATTTCGGCCAAAAAAAAAAATGACAGTGTTACCCCTTATGTTTTTTTTTTCAGGTCCAAATTTTGACCTTCGATATCTCGGCTCTGGAAGGGTCTAGAGCCTCCATTTTTGCGCGCTGGTCGAAGTCTCGTGGCCCTCTGTCAGAATCCAGAGTTTCAAGAAGATCGGAGGGGGTCAAAATTTCGGCAAAAAAAAAAAAAATGACAGTGTTACCCTTATGTTTTTTTTTCAGGTCCAAATTTTGACCTTCGATATCTCGGCTCTGGAAGGGTCTAGAGCCTCCATTTTTGCGCGCTGGTCGAAGTCTCGTGGCCCTCTGTCAGAATCCAGAGTTTCAAGAAGATCGGAGGGGGTCAAAATTTCGGCCAAAAAAAAAAATGACAGTGTTACCCCTTATGTTTTTTTTTCAGGTCCAAATTTTGACCTTCGATATCTCGGCTCTGGAAGGGTCTAGAGCCTCCATTTTTGCGCGCTGGTCGAAGTCTCGTGGCCCTCTGTCAGAGTCCAGAGTTTCAAGAAGATCGGAGGGGGTCAAAATTTCGGCCAAAAAAAAAAATGACAGTGTTACCCCTTATGTTTTTTTTTCAGGTCCAAATTTTGACCTTCGATATCTCGGCTCTGGAAGGGTCTAGAGCCTCCATTTTTGCGCGCTGGTCGAAGTCTCGTGGCCCTCTGTCAGAATCCAGAGTTTCAAGAAGATCGGAGGGGGTCAAAATTTCAGCCAAAAAAAAAAATGACAGTGTTACCCCTTATGTTTTTTTTTCAGGTCCAAATTTTGACCTTCGATATCTCGGCTCTGGAAGGGTCTAGAGCCTCCATTTTTGCGCGCTGGTCGAAGTCTCGTGGCCCTCTGTCAGAATCCAGAGTTTCAAGAAGATCGGAGGGGGTCAAAATTTCGGCCAAAAAAAAAAATGACAGTGTTACCCCTTATGTTTTTTTTTTCAGGTCCAAATTTTGACCTTCGATATCTCGGCTCTGGAAGGGTCTAGAGCCTCCATTTTTGCGCGCTGGTCGAAGTCTCGTGGCCTTCTGTCAGAATCCAGAGTTTCAAGAAGATCGGAGGGGGGCAAAATTTCGGCCAAAAAAAAAAAATGACAGTGTTACCCCTTATGTTTTTTTTTTCAGGTCCAAATTTTGACCTTCGATATCTCGGCTCTGGAAGGGTCTAGAGCCTCCATTTTTGCGCGCTGGTCGAAGTCTCGTGGCCCTCTGTCAGAATCCAGAGTTTCAAGAAGATCGGAGGGGGTCAAAATTTTGCCAAAAAAAAAAAATGACAGTGTTACCCCTTATGTTTTTTTTTCAGGTCCAAATTTTGACCTTCGATATCTCATCTCTGGAAGGGTCTAGAGCCTCCATTTTTGCGCGCTGGTCGAAGTCTCGTGGCCCTCTGTCAGAATCCAGAGTTTCAAGAAGATCGGAGGGGGTCAAAATTTCGGCCAAAAAAAAAAAATGACAGTGTTACCCCTTATGTTTTTTTTTTCAGGTCCAAATTTTGACCTTCGATATCTCGGCTCTGGAAGGGTCTAGAGCCTCCATTTTTGCGCGCTGGTCGAAGTCTCGTGGCCCTCTGTCAGAATCCAGAGTTTCAAGAAGATCGGAGGGGGTCAAAATTTCGGCCAAAAAAAAAATGACAGTGTTACCCTTATGTTTTTTTTTTTCAGGTCCAAATTTTGACCTTCGATATCTCGGCTCTGGAAGGGTCTAGAGCCTCCATTTTTGCGCGCTGGTCGAAGTCTCGTGGCCCTCTGTCAGAATCCAGAGTTTCAAGAAGATCGGAGGGGGTCAAAATTTCGGCCAAAAAAAAAAAATGACAGTGTTACCCCTTATGTTTTTTTTTTCAGGTCAAATTTTGACCTTCGATATCTCGGCTCTGGAAGGGTCTAGAGCCTCCATTTTTGCGCGCTGGTCGAAGTCTCGTGGCCCTCTGTCAGAATCCAGAGTTTCAAGAAGATCGGAGGGGGTCAAAATTTCGGCCAAAAAAAAAAATGACAGTGTTACCCCTTATGGTTTTTTTTTCAGGTCCAAATTTTGACCTTCGATATCTCGGCTCTGGAAGGGTCTAGAGCCTCCATTTTTGCGCGCTGGTCGAAGTCTCGTGGCCCTCTGTCAGAATCCAGAGTTTCAAGAAGATCGGAGGGGGTCAAAATTTCGGCCAAAAAAAAAAATGACAGTGTTACCCCTTATGTTTTTTTTTCAGGTCCAAATTTTGACCTTCGATATCTCGGCTCTGGAAGGGTCTAGAGCCTCCATTTTTGCGCGTGGTCGAAGTCTCGTGGCCCTCTGTCAGAATCCAGAGTTTCAAGAAGATCGGAGGGGTCAAAATTTCGGCAAAAAAAAAAAAATGACAGTGTTACCCCTTATGTTTTTTTTTCAGGTCCAAATTTTGACCTTCGATATCTCGGCTCTGGAAGGGTCTAGAGCCTCCATTTTTGCGCGCTGGTCGAAGTCTCGTGGCCCTCTGTCAGAATCCAGAGTTTCAAGAAGATCGGAGGGGGTCAAAATTTCGGCCAAAAAAAAATGACAGTGTTACCCTTATGTTTTTTTTTCAGGTCCAAATTTTGACCTTCGATATCTCGGCTCTGGAAGGGTCTAGAGCCTCCATTTTTGCGCGCTGGTCGAAGTTTCGTGGCCCTCTGTCAGAATCCAGAGTTTCAAGAAGATCGGAGGGGGTCAAAATTTCGGCCAAAAAAAAAAAATGACAGTGTTACCCCTTATGTTTTTTTTTCAGGTCCAAATTTTGACCTTCGATATCTCGGCTCTGGAAGGGTCTAGAGCCTCCATTTTTGCGCGCTGGTCGAAGTCTCATGGCCCTCTGTCAGAATCCAGAGTTTCAAGAAGATCGGAGGGGGTCAAAATTTCGGCCAAAAAAAAAATGACAGTGTTACCCCTTATGTTTTTTTTTCAGGTCCAAATTTTGACCTTCGATATCTCGGCTCTGGAAGGGTCTAGAGCCTCCATTTTTGCGCGCTGGTCGAAGTCTCGTGGCCCTCTGTCAGAATCCAGAGTTTCAAGAAGATCGGAGGGGGTCAAAATTTCGGCCAAAAAAAAATGACAGTGTTACCCCTTATGTTTTTTTTTCAGGTCCAAATTTTGACCTTCGATATCTCGGCTCTGGAAGGGTCTAGAGCCTCCATTTTTGCGCGCTGGTCGAAGTCTCGTGGCCCTCTGTCAGAATCCAGAGTTTCAAGAAGATCGGAGGGGGTCAAAATTTCGGCCAAAAAAAAAAATGACAGTGTTACCCCTTATGTTTTTTTTTTCAGGTCCAAATTTTGACCTTCGATATCTCGGCTCTGGAAGGGTCTAGAGCCTCCATTTTTGCGCGCTGGTCGAAGTCTCGTGGCCCTCTGTCAGAATCCAGAGTTTCAAGAAGATCGGAGGGGGTCAAAATTTCGGCCAAAAAAAAAAAATGACAGTGTTACCCCTTATGTTTTTTTTTTCAGGTCCAAATTTTGACCTTCGATATCTCGGCTCTGGAAGGGTCTAGAGCCTCCATTTTTGCGCGCTGGTCGAAGTTTCGTGGCCCTCTGTCAGAATCCAGAGCTTCAAGAAGATTGGAGGGGGTCAAAATTTCGGCCAAAAAAAAAAATGACAGTGTTACCCCTTATGTTTTTTTTTCAGGTCCAAATTTTGACCTTCGATATCTCGGCTCTGGAAGGGTCTAGAGCCTCCATTTTGCGCGCTGGTCGAAGTCTCGTGGCCCTCTGTCAGAATCCAGAGTTTCAAGAAGATCGGAGGGGGTCAAAATTTCGGCCAAAAAAAAAATGACAGTGTTACCCCTTATGTTTTTTTTTCAGGTCCAAATTTTGACCTTCGATATCTCGGCTCTGGAAGGGTCTAGAGCCTCCATTTTTGCGCGCTGGTCGAAGTCTCGTGGCCCTCTGTCAGAATCCAGAGTTTCAAGAAGATCGGAGGGGGTCAAAATTTCGGCCAAAAAAAAAAATGACAGTGTTACCCCTTATGTTTTTTTTTCAGGTCCAAATTTTGACCTTCGTATCTCGGCTCTGGAAGGGTCTAGAGCCTCCATTTTTGCGCGCTGGTCGAAGTCTCGTGGCCCTCTGTCAGAATCCAGAGTTTCAAGAAGATCGGAGGGGGTCAAAATTTCGGCCAAAAAAAAAAAATGACAGTGTTACCCCTTATGTTTTTTTTTTCAGGTCCAAATTTTGACCTTCGATATCTCGGCTCTGGAAGGGTCTAGAGCCTCCATTTTTGCGCGCTGGTCGAAGTCTCGTGGCCCTCTGTCAGAATCCAGAGTTTCAAGAAGATCGGAGGGGGTCAAAATTTCGGCCAAAAAAAAAAAATGACAGTGTTACCCCTTATGTTTTTTTTTTCAGGTCCAAATTTTGACCTTCGATATCTCGGATCTGGAAGGGTCTAGAGCCTCCATTTTTGCGCGCTGGTCGAAGTCTCGTGGCCTCTGTCAGAATCCAGAGTTTCAAGAAGATCGGAGGGGGTCAAAATTTCGGCCAAAAAAAAAATGACAGTGTTACCCCTTATGTTTTTTTTTCAGGTCCAAATTTTGACCTTCGATATCTCGGCTCTGGAAGGGTCTAGAGCCTCCATTTTTGCGCGCTGGTCGAAGTTTCGTGGCCCTCTGTCAGAATCCAGAGCTTCAAGAAGATTGGAGGGGGTCAAAATTTCGGCCAAAAAAAAAAAATGACAGTGTTACCCCTTATGTTTTTTTTTCAGGTCCAAATTTTGACCTTCGATATCTCGGCTCTGGAAGGGTCTAGAGCCTCCATTTTTGCGCGCTGGTCGAAGTCTCGTGGCCCTCTGTCAGAATCCAGAGTTTCAAGAAGATCGGAGGGGGTCAAAATTTCGGCCAAAAAAAAAATGACAGTGTTACCCCTTATGTTTTTTTTTCAGGTCCAAATTTTGACCTTCGATATCTCGGCTCTGGAAGGGTCTAGAGCCTCCATTTTTGCGCGTTGGTCGAAGTCTCGTGGCCCTCTGTCAGAATCCAGAGTTTCAAGAAGATCGGAGGGGGTCAAAATTTCGGCCAAAAAAAAAAATGACAGTGTTACCCCTTATGTTTTTTTTTTTCAGGTCCAAATTTTGACCTTCGATATCTCGGCTCTGGAAGGGTCTAGAGCCTCCATTTTTGCGCGCTGGTCGAAGTTTCGTGGCCCTCTGTCAGAATCCAGAGTTTCAAGAAGATCGGAGGGGGTCAAAATTTCGGCCAAAAAAAAAATGACAGTGTTACCCCTTATGTTTTTTTTTCAGGTCCAAATTTTGACCTTCAATATCTCGGCTCTGGAAGGGTCTAGAGCCTCCATTTTTGCGCGCTGGTCGAAGTCTCGTGGCCCTCTGTCAGAATCCAGAGTTTCAAGAAGATCGGAGGGGGTCAAAATTTCGGCAAAAAAAAAAATGACAGTGTTTCCCCTTATGTTTTTTTT
Source organism: Cyprinella venusta (assembly GCA_038021265.1). Lineage (NCBI taxonomy): Eukaryota > Metazoa > Chordata > Actinopteri > Cypriniformes > Leuciscidae > Cyprinella > Cyprinella venusta. The sequence goes on from JBBNEX010000478.1 coordinate 11,280, forward strand.
TCAGGTCCAAATTCTTGACCTTCGATATCTCGGCTCTGGAAGGGTCTAGAGCCTCCATTTTTGCGCGCTGGTCGAAGTCTCGTGGCCCTCTGTCAGAATCCAGAGTTTCAAGAAGATCGGAGGGGGTCAAAATTTCGGCCAAAAAAAAAAAATGACAGTGTTACCCCTTATGTTTTTTTTTCAGGTCCAAATTTTGACCTTCGATGTCTCGGCTCTGGAAGGGTCTAGAGCCTCCATTTTTGCGCGCTGGTCGAAGTCTCGTGGCCCTCTGTCAGAATCCAGAGTTTCAAGAAGATCGGAGGGGGTCAAAATTTCGGCCAAAAAAAAAAATGACAGTGTTACCCCTTATGTTTTTTTTTTCAGGTCCAAATTTTGACCTTCGATATCTCGGCTCTGGAAGGGTCTAGAGCCTCCATTTTTGCGCGCTGGTCGAAGTCTCGTGGCCCTCTGTCAGAATCCAGAGTTTCAAGAAGATCGGAGGGGGTCAAAATTTCGGCAAAAAAAAAAAAATGACAGTGTTACCCCTTATGTTTTTTTTTCAGGTCCAAATTTTGACCTTCGATATCTCGGCTCTGGAAGGGTCTAGAGCCTCCATTTTTGCGCGCTGGTCGAAGTCTCGTGGCCCTCTGTCAGAATCCAGAGTTTCAAGAAGATCGGAGGGGGTCAAAATTTCGGCCAAAAAAAAAATGACAGTGTTACCCCTTATGTTTTTTTTTCAGGTCCAAATTTTGACCTTCGATATCTCGGCTCTGGAAGGGTCTAGAGCCTCCATTTTTGCGCGCTGGTCGAAGTCTCGTGGCCCTCTGTCAGAGTCCAGAGTTTCAAGAAGATCGGAGGGGGTCAAAATTTCGGCCAAAAAAAAAAAATGACAGTGTTACCCCTTATGTTTTTTTTTCAGGTCCAAATTTTGACCTTCGATATCTCGGCTCTGGAAGGGTCTAGAGCCTCCATTTTTGCGCGCTGGTCGAAGTCTCGTGGCCCTCTGTCAGAATCCAGAGTTTCAAGAAGATCGGAGGGGGTCAAAATTTCAGCCAAAAAAAAAAATGACAGTGTTACCCCTTATGTTTTTTTTTCAGGTCCAAATTTTGACCTTCGATATCTCGGCTCTGGAAGGGTCTAGAGCCTCCATTTTTGCGCGCTGGTCGAAGTCTCGTGGCCCTCTGTCAGAATCCAGAGTTTCAAGAAGATCGGAGGGGGTCAAAATTTCGGCCAAAAAAAAAAAATGACAGTGTTACCCCTTATGTTTTTTTTTCAGGTCCAAATTTTGACCTTCGATATCTCGGCTCTGGAAGGGTCTAGAGCCTCCATTTTTGCGCGCTGGTCGAAGTCTCGTGGCCCTCTGTCAGAATCCAGATTTTCAAGAAGATCGGAGCGGGGCAAAATTTCGGCCAAAAAAAAAAATGACAGTGTTACCCCTTATGTTTTTTTTTTTCAGGTCCAAATTTTGACCTTCGATATCTCGGCTCTGGAAGGGTCTAGAGCCTCCATTTTTGCGCGCTGGTCGAAGTCTCGTGGCCCTCTGTCAGAATCCAGAGTTTCAAGAAGATCGGAGGGGGTCAAAATTTTGGCCAAAAAAAAAAAATGACAGTGTTACCCCTTATGTTTTTTTTTCAGGTCCAAATTTTGACCTTCGATATCTCATCTCTGGAAGGGTCTAGAGCCTCCATTTTTGCGCGCTGGTCGAAGTCTCGTGGCCCTCTGTCAGAATCCAGAGTTTCAAGAAGATCGGAGGGGGTCAAAATTTCGGCCAAAAAAAAAAATGACAGTGTTACCCCTTATGTTTTTTTTTCAGGTCCAAATTTTGACCTTCAATATCTCGGCTCTGGAAGGGTCTAGAGCCTCCATTTTTGTGCGCTGGTCGAAGTCTCGTGGCCCTCTGTCAGAATCCAGAGTTTCAAGAAGATCGGAGGGGGTCAAAATTTCGGCCAAAAAAAAAATGACAGTGTTACCCCTTATGTTTTTTTTTCAGGTCCAAATTTTGACCTTCGATATCTCGGCTCTGGAAGGGTCTAGAGCCTCCATTTTTGCGCGCTGGTCGAAGTCTCGTGGCCCTCTGTCAGAATCCAGAGTTTCAAGAAGATCGGAGGGGGTCAAAATTTCGGCCAAAAAAAAAAAAAGACAGTGTTACCCCTTATGTTTTTTTTTTCAGGTCCAAATTTTGACCTTCGATATCTCGGCTCTGGAAGGGTCTAGAGCCTCCATTTTTGCGCGCTGGTCGAAGTCTCGTGGCCCTCTGTCAGAATCCAGAGTTTCAAGAAGATCGGAGGGGGTCAAAATTTCGGCCAAAAAAAAAAAATGACAGTGTTACCCCTTATGGTTTTTTTTTCAGGTCCAAATTTTGACCTTCGATATCTCGGCTCTGGAAGGGTCTAGAGCCTCCATTTTTGCGCGCTGGTCGAAGTCTCGTGGCCCTCTGTCAGAATCCAGAGTTTCAAGAAGATCGGAGGGGGTCAAAATTTCGGCCAAAAAAAAAAAATGACAGTGTTACCCCTTATGTTTTTTTTTTCAGGTCCAAATTTTGACCTTCGATATCTCGGCTCTGGAAGGGTCTAGAGCCTCCATTTTTGCGCGCTGGTCGAAGTCTCGTGGCCCTCTGTCAGAATCCAGAGTTTCAAGAAGATCGGAGGGGGTCAAAATTTCGGCAAAAAAAAAAAAAAATGACAGTGTTACCCCTTATGTTTTTTTTTTCAGGTCCAAATTTTGACCTTCGATATCTCGGCTCTGGAAGGGTCTAGAGCCTCCATTTTTGCGCGCTGGTCGAAGTCTCGTGGCCCTCTGTCAGAATCCAGAGTTTCAAGAAGATCGGAGGGGGTCAAAATTTCGGCCAAAAAAAAAATGACAGTGTTACCCCTTATGTTTTTTTTTTCAGGTCCAAATTTTGACCTTCGATATCTCGGCTCTGGAAGGGTCTAGAGCCTCCATTTTTGCGCGCTGGTCGAAGTTTCGTGGCCCTCTGTCAGAATCCAGAGTTTCAAGAAGATCGGAGGGGGTCAAAATTTCGGCCAAAAAAAAAAAATGACAGTGTTACCCCTTATGTTTTTTTTTCAGGTCCAAATTTTGACCTTCGATATCTCGGCTCTGGAAGGGTCTAGAGCCTCCATTTTTGCGCGCTGGTCGAAGTCTCATGGCCCTCTGTCAGAATCCAGAGTTTCAAGAAGATCGGAGGGGGTCAAAATTTCGGCCAAAAAAAAAAATGACAGTGTTACCCCTTATGTTTTTTTTTTCAGGTCCAAATTTTGACCTTCGATATCTCGGCTCTGGAAGGGTCTAGAGCCTCCATTTTTGCGCGCTGGTCGAAGTCTCGTGGCCCTCTGTCAGAATCCAGAGTTTCAAGAAGATCGGAGGGGGTCAAAATTTCGGCCAAAAAAAAAATGACAGTGTTACCCCTTATGTTTTTTTTTCAGGTCCAAATTTTGACCTTCGATATCTCGGCTCTGGAAGGGTCTAGAGCCTCCATTTTTGCGCGCTGGTCGAAGTCTCGTGGCCCTCTGTCAGAATCCAGAGTTTCAAGAAGATCGGAGGGGGTCAAAATTTCGGCCAAAAAAAAAAAAATGACAGTGTTACCCCTTATGTTTTTTTTTCAGGTCCAAATTTTGACCTTCGATATCTCGGCTCTGGAAGGGTCTAGAGCCTCCATTTTTGCGCGCTGGTCGAAGTCTCGTGGCCCTCTGTCAGAATCCAGATTTTCAAGAAGATCGGAGGGGGGCAAAATTTCGGCAAAAAAAAAAAAATGACAGTGTTACCCCTTATGTTTTTTTTTTCAGGTCCAAATTTTGACCTTCGATATCTCATCTCTGGAAGGGTCTAGAGCCTCCATTTTTGCGCGCTGGTCGAAGTCTCGTGGCCCTCTGTCAGAATCCAGAGTTTCAAGAAGATCGGAGGGGGTCAAAATTTTGGCCAAAAAAAAAAAATGACAGTGTTACCCCTTATGTTTTTTTTTCAGGTCCAAATTTTGACCTTCGATATCTCATCTCTGGAAGGGTCTAGAGCCTCCATTTTTGCGCGCTGGTCGAAGTCTCGTGGCCCTCTGTCAGAATCCAGAGTTTCAAGAAGATCGGAGGGGGTCAAAATTTCGGCCAAAAAAAAAAAATGACAGTGTTACCCCTTATGTTTTTTTTTTCAGGTCCAAATTTTGACCTTCAATATCTCGGCTCTGGAAGGGTCTAGAGCCTCCATTTTTGCGCGCTGGTCGAAGTCTCGTGGCCCTCTGTCAGAATCCAGAGTTTCAAGAAGATCGGAGGGGGTCAAAATTTCGGCCAAAAAAAAAATGACAGTGTTACCCCTTATGTTTTTTTTTTCAGGTCCAAATTTTGACCTTCGATATCTCGGCTCTGGAAGGGTCTAGAGCCTCCATTTTTGCGCGCTGGTCGAAGTCTCGTGGCCCTCTGTCAGAATCCAGAGTTTCAAGAAGATCGGAGGGGGTCAAAATTTCGGCCAAAAAAAAAAATGACAGTGTTACCCCTTATGTTTTTTTTTTCAGGTCCAAATTTTGACCTTCGATATCTCGGCTCTGGAAGGGTCTAGAGCCTCCATTTTTGCGCGCTGGTCGAAGTCTCGTGGCCCTCTGTCAGAATCCAGAGTTTCAAGAAGATCGGAGGGGGTCAAAATTTCGGCCAAAAAAAAAATGACAGTGTTACCCCTTATGTTTTTTTTTCAGGTCCAAATTTTGATCTTCGATATCTCGGCTCTGGAAGGGTCTAGAGCCTCCATTTTTGCGCGCTGGTCGAAGTCTCGTGGCCCTCTGTCAGAATCCAGAGTTTCAAGAAGATCGGAGGGGGTCAAAATTTTGGCCAAAAAAAAAAATGACAGTGTTACCCCTTATGTTTTTTTTTTCAGGTCCAAATTTTGACCTTCGATATCTCATCTCTGGAAGGGTCTAGAGCCTCCATTTTTGCGCGCTGGTCGAAGTCTCGTGGCCCTCTGTCAGAATCCAGAGTTTCAAGAAGATCGGAGGGGGTCAAAATTTCGGCAAAAAAAAAAATGACAGTGTTACCCCTTATGTTTTTTTTTCAGGTCCAAATTTTGACCTTCGATATCTCGGCTCTGGAAGGGTCTAGAGCCTCCATTTTTGCGTGCTGGTCGAAGTCTCGTGGCCCTCTGTCAGAATCCAGAGTTTCAAGAAGATCGGAGGGGGTCAAAATTTCGGCCAAAAAAAAAATGACAGTGTTACCCCTTATGTTTTTTTTTCAGGTCCAAATTTTGACCTTCGATATCTCGGCTCTGGAAGGGTCTAGAGCCTCCATTTTTGCGCGCTGGTCGAAGTCTCGTGGCCCTCTGTCAGAGTCCAGAGTTTCAAGAAGATCGGAGGAGGTCAAAATTTCGGCCAAAAAAAAAAAATGACAGTGTTACCCCTTATGTTTTTTTTTCAGGTCCAAATTTTGACCTTCGATATCTCGGCTCTGGAAGGGTCTAGAGCCTCCATTTTTGCGCGCTGGTCGAAGTCTCGTGGCCCTCTGTCAGAATCCAGAGTTTCAAGAAGATCGGAGGGGGTCAAAATTTCAGCCAAAAAAAAAAATGACAGTGTTACCCCTTATGTTTTTTTTTCAGGTCCAAATTTTGACCTTCGATATCTCGGCTCTGGAAGGGTCTAGAGCCTCCATTTTTGCGCGCTGGTCGAAGTCTCGTGGCCCTCTGTCAGAATCCAGAGTTTCAAGAAGATCGGAGGGGGTCAAAATTTCGGCCAAAAAAAAAAATGACAGTGTTACCCCTTATGTTTTTTTTTTCAGGTCCAAATTTTGACCTTCGATATCTCGGCTCTGGAAGGGTCTAGAGCCTCCATTTTTGCGCGCTGGTCGAAGTCTCGTGGCCCTCTGTCAGAATCCAGATTTTCAAGAAGATCGGAGGGGGGCAAAATTTCGGCCAAAAAAAAAAATGACAGTGTTACCCCTTATGTTTTTTTTTTCAGGTCCAATTTTTGACCTTCGATATCTCGGCTCTGGAAGGGTCTAGAGCCTCCATTTTTGCGCGCTGGTCGAAGTCTCGTGGCCCTCTGTCAGAATCCAGAGTTTCAAGAAGATCGGAGGGGGTCAAAATTTTGGCCAAAAAAAAAAAATGACAGTGTTACCCCTTATATTTTTTTTTCAGGTCCAAATTTTGACCTTCGATATCTCATCTCTGGAAGGGTCTAGAGCCTCCATTTTTGCGCGCTGGTCGAAGTCTCGTGGCCCTCTGTCAGAATCCAGAGTTTCAAGAAGATCGGAGGGGGTCAAAATTTCGGCCAAAAAAAAAATGACAGTGTTACCCCTTATGTTTTTTTTTTCAGGTCCAAATTTTGACCTTCGATATCTCGGCTCTGGAAGGGTCTAGAGCCTCCATTTTTGCGCGCTGGTCGAAGTCTCGTGGCCCTCTGTCAGAATCCAGAGTTTCAAGAAGATCGGAGGGGGTCAAAATTTCAGCCAAAAAAAAAAAAATGACAGTGTTACCCCTTATGTTTTTTTTTTCAGGTCCAAATTTTGACCTTCGATATCTCGGCTCTGGAAGGGTCTAGAGCCTCCATTTTTGCGCGCTGGTCGAAGTCTCGTGGCCCTCTGTCAGAATCCAGAGTTTCAAGAAGATCGGAGGGGGTCAAAATTTCGGCCAAAAAAAAAAAATGACAGTGTTACCCCTTATGTTTTTTTTTTTCAGGTCCAAATTTTGACCTTCGATATCTCGGCTCTGGAAGGGTCTAGAGCCTCCATTTTTGCGCGCTGGTCGAAGTCTCGTGGCCCTCTGTCAGAATCCAGAGTTTCAAGAAGATCGGAGGGGGTCAAAATTTCGGCCAAAAAAAAAAATGACAGTGTTACCCCTTATGTTTTTTTTTCAGGTCCAAATTTTGACCTTCGATATCTCGGCTCTGGAAGGGTCTAGAGCCTCCATTTTTGCGCGCTGGTCGAAGTCTCGTGGCCTCTGTCAGAATCCAGAGTTTCAAGAAGATCGGAGGGGGTCAAAATTTCGGCCAAAAAAAAAAATGACAGTGTTACCCCTTATGTTTTTTTTCAGGTCCAAATTTTGACCTTCGATATCTCGGCTCTGGAAGGGTCTAGAGCCTCCATTTTTGCGCGCTGGTCGAAGTTTCGTGGCCCTCTGTCAGAATCCAGAGTTTCAAGAAGATTGGAGGGGGTCAAAATTTCGGCCAAAAAAAAAAAATGACAGTGTTACCCCTTATGTTTTTTTTTCAGGTCCAAATTTTGACCTTCGATATCTCGGCTCTGGAAGGGTCTAGAGCCTCCATTTTTGCGCGCTGGTCGAAGTCTCGTGGCCCTCTGTCAGAATCCAGAGTTTCAAGAAGATCGGAGGGGGTCAAAATTTCGGCCAAAAAAAAAATGACAGTGTTACCCCTTATGTTTTTTTTTCAGGTCCAAATTTTGACCTTCGATATCTCGGCTCTGGAAGGGTCTAGAGCCTCCATTTTTGCGCGTTGGTCGAAGTCTCGTGGCCCTCTGTCAGAATCCAGAGTTTCAAGAAGATCGGAGGGGGTCAAAATTTCGGCCAAAAAAAAAATGACAGTGTTACCCCTTATGTTTTTTTTTCAGGTCCAAATTTTGACCTTCGATATCTCGGCTCTGGAAGGGTCTAGAGCCTCCATTTTTGCGCGCTGGTCGAAGTTTCGTGGCCCTCTGTCAGAATCCAGAGTTTCAAGAAGATCGGAGGGGGTCAAAATTTCGGCCAAAAAAAAAATGACAGTGTTACCCCTTATGTTTTTTTTTTCAGGTCCAAATTTTGACCTTCGATATCTCGGCTCTGGAAGGGTCTAGAGCCTCCATTTTTGCGCGCTGGTCGAAGTCTCGTGGCCCTCTGTCAGAATCCAGAGTTTCAAGAAGATCGGAGGGGGTCAAAATTTCGGCCAAAAAAAAAAAATGACAATGTTACCCCTTATGTTTTTTTTTCAGGTCCAAATTTTGACCTTCGATATCTCGGCTCTGGAAGGGTCTAGAGCCTCCATTTTTGCGCGCTGGTCGAAGTCTCGTGGCCCTCTGTCAGAATCCAGAGTTTCAAGAAGATCGGAGGGGGGCAAAATTTCGGCCAAAAAAAAAATGACAGTGTTACCCCTTATGTTTTTTTTTCAGGTCCAAATTTTGACCTTCGATATCTCGGCTCTGGAAGGGTCTAGAGCCTCCATTTTTGCGCGCTGGTCGAAGTCTCGTGGCCCTCTGTCAGAATCCAGAGTTTCAAGAAGATCGGAGGGGGTCAAAATTTTGGCCAAAAAAAAAAAATGACAGTGTTACCCCTTATGTTTTTTTTTCAGGTCCAAATTTTGACCTTCGATATCTCATCTCTGGAAGGGTCTAGAGCCTCCATTTTTGCGCGCTGGTCGAAGTCTCGTGGCCCTCTGTCAGAATCCAGAGTTTCAAGAAGATCGGAGGGGGTCAAAATTTCGGCAAAAAAAAAAAAAAAATGACAGTGTTACCCCTTATGTTTTTTTTTTCAGGTCCAAATTTTGACCTTCGATATCTCGGCTCTGGAAGCGTCTAGAGCCTCCATTTTTGCGTGCTGGTCGAAGTCTCGTGGCCCTCTGTCAGAATCCAGAGTTTCAAGAAGATCGGAGGGGGTCAAAATTTCGGCCAAAAAAAAAATGACAGTGTTACCCCTTATGTTTTTTTTTTCAGGTCCAAATTTTGACCTTCGATATCTCGGCTCTGGAAGGGTCTAGAGCCTCCATTTTTGCGCGCTGGTCGAAGTCTCGTGGCCCTCTGTCAGAGTCCAGAGTTTCAAGAAGATCGGAGGGGGTCAAAATTTCGGCCAAAAAAAAAAATGACAGTGTTACCCCTTATGTTTTTTTTTCAGGTCCAAATTTTGACCTTCGATATCTCGGCTCTGGAAGGGTCTAGAGCCTCCATTTTTGCGCGCTGGTCGAAGTCTCGTGGCCCTCTGTCAGAATCCAGAGTTTCAAGAAGATCGGAGGGGGTCAAAATTTCAGCCAAAAAAAAAAATGACAGTGTTACCCCTTATGTTTTTTTTTCAGGTCCAAATTTTGACCTTCGATATCTCGGCTCTGGAAGGGTCTAGAGCCTCCATTTTTGCGCGCTGGTCGAAGTCTCGTGGCCCTCTGTCAGAATCCAGAGTTTCAAGAAGATCGGAGGGGGTCAAAATTTCGGCCAAAAAAAAAAAATGACAGTGTTACCCCTTATGTTTTTTTTTCAGGTCCAAATTTTGACCTTCGATATCTCGGCTCTGGAAGGGTCTAGAGCCTCCATTTTTGCGCGCTGGTCGAAGTCTCGTGGCCCTCTGTCAGAATCCAGATTTTCAAGAAGATCGGAGGGGGGCAAAATTTCGGCCAAAAAAAAAAAATGAGTGTTACCCCTTATGTTTTTTTTTTCAGGTCCAAATTTTGACCTTCGATATCTCGGCTCTGGAAGGGTCTAGAGCCTCCATTTTTGCGCGCTGGTCGAAGTCTCGTGGCCCTCTGTCAGAATCCAGAGTTTCAAGAAGATCGGAGGGGGTCAAAATTTTGGCCAAAAAAAAAAAATGACAGTGTTACCCCTTATGTTTTTTTTTCAGGTCCAAATTTTGACCTTCGATATCTCATCTCTGGAAGGGTCTAGAGCCTCCATTTTTGCGCGCTGGTCGAAGTCTCGTGGCCCTCTGTCAGAATCCAGAGTTTCAAGAAGATCGGAGGGGGTCAAAATTTCGGCCAAAAAAAAAATGACAGTGTTACCCCTTATGTTTTTTTTTCAGGTCCAAATTTTGACCTTCGATATCTCGGCTCTGGAAGGGTCTAGAGCCTCCATTTTTGCGCGCTGGTCGAAGTCTCGTGGCCCTCTGTCAGAATCCAGAGTTTCAAGAAGATCGGAGGGGGTCAAAATTTCGGCCAAAAAAAAAATGACAGTGTTACCCCTTATGTTTTTTTTTCAGGTCCAAATTTTGACCTTCGATATCTCGGCTCTGGAAGGGTCTAGAGCCTCCATTTTTGCGCGCTGGTCGAAGTTTCGTGGCCCTCTGTCAGAATCCAGAGTTTCAAGAAGATCGGAGGGGGTCAAAATTTCGGCCAAAAAAAAAAAAATGACAGTGTTACCCCTTATGTTTTTTTTTCAGGTCCAAATTTTGACCTTCGATATCTCGGCTCTGGAAGGGTCTAGAGCCTCCATTTTTGCGCGCTGGTCGAAGTCTCATGGCCCTCTGTCAGAATCCAGAGTTTCAAGAAGATCGGAGGGGGTCAAAATTTCGGCCAAAAAAAAAATGACAGTGTTACCCCTTATGTTTTTTTTTTCAGGTCCAAATTTTGACCTTCGATATCTCGGCTCTGGAAGGGTCTAGAGCCTCCATTTTTGCGCGCTGGTCGAAGTCTCGTGGCCCTCTGTCAGAATCCAGAGTTTCAAGAAGATCGGAGGGGGTCAAAATTTCGGCCAAAAAAAAATGACAGTGTTACCCCTTATGTTTTTTTTCAGGTCCAAATTTTGACCTTCGATATCTCGGCTCTGGAAGGGTCTAGAGCCTCCATTTTTGCGCGCTGGTCGAAGTCTCGTGGCCCTCTGTCAGAATCCAGAGTTTCAAGAAGATCGGAGGGGGTCAAAATTTCGGCCAAAAAAAAAATGACAGTGTTACCCCTTATGTTTTTTTTTCAGGTCCAAATTTTGACCTTCGATATCTCGGCTCTGGAAGGGTCTAGAGCCTCCATTTTTGCGCGCTGGTCGAAGTTTCGTGGCCCTCTGTCAGAATCCAGAGTTTCAAGAAGATCGGAGGGGGTCAAAATTTCGGCCAAAAAAAAAAAAATGACAGTGTTACCCCTTATGTTTTTTTTTCAGGTCCAAATTTTGACCTTCGATATCTCGGCTCTGGAAGGGTCTAGAGCCTCCATTTTTGCGCGCTGGTCGAAGTCTCATGGCCCTCTGTCAGAATCCAGAGTTTCAAGAAGATCGGAGGGGGTCAAAATTTCGGCCAAAAAAAAAATGACAGTGTTACCCCTTATGTTTTTTTTTTCAGGTCCAAATTTTGACCTTCGATATCTCGGCTCTGGAAGGGTCTAGAGCCTCCATTTTTGCGCGCTGGTCGAAGTCTCGTGGCCCTCTGTCAGAATCCAGAGTTTCAAGAAGATCGGAGGGGGTCAAAATTTCGGCCAAAAAAAAAAATGACAGTGTTACCCCTTATGTTTTTTTTTCAGGTCCAAATTTTGACCTTCGATATCTCGGCTCTGGAAGGGTCTAGAGCCTCCATTTTTGCGCGCTGGTCGAAGTCTCGTGGCCCTCTGTCAGAATCCAGAGTTTCAAGAAGATCGGAGGGGGTCAAAATTTCGGCCAAAAAAAAAAATGACAGTGTTACCCCTTATGTTTTTTTTTTCAGGTCCAAATTTTGACCTTCGATATCTCGGCTCTGGAAGGGTCTAGAGCCTCCATTTTTGCGCGCTGGTCGAAGTCTCGTGGCCCTCTGTCAGAATCCAGAGTTTCAAGAAGATCGGAGGGGGTCAAAATTTCGGCCAAAAAAAAAAAATGACAGTGTTACCCCTTATGTTTTTTTTTCAGGTCCAAATTTTGACCTTCGATATCTCGGCTCTGGAAGGGTCTAGAGCCTCCATTTTTGCGCGCTGGTCGAAGTTTCGTGGCCCTCTGTCAGAATCCAGAGTTTCAAGAAGATCGGAGGGGGTCAAAATTTCGGCCAAAAAAAAAATGACAGTGTTACCCCTTATGTTTTTTTTTTCAGGTCCAAATTTTGACCTTCGATATCTCGGCTCTGGAAGGGTCTAGAGCCTCCATTTTTGCGCGCTGGTCGAAGTCTCGTGGCCCTCTGTCAGAATCCAGAGTTTCAAGAAGATCGGAGGGGGTCAAAATTTCGGCCAAAAAAAAAATGACAGTGTTACCCCTTATGTTTTTTTTTTCAGGTCCAAATTTTGACCTTCGATATCTCGGCTCTGGAAGGGTCTAGAGCCTCCATTTTTGCGCGCTGGTCGAAGTCTCGTGGCCCTCTGTCAGAATCCAGAGTTTCAAGAAGATCGGAGGGGGTCAAAATTTCGGCCAAAAAAAAAAATGACAGTGTGACCCCTTATGTTTTTTTTTCAGGTCCAAATTTTGACCTTCGATATCTCGGCTCTGGAAGGGTCTAGAGCCTCCATTTTTGCGCGCTGGTCGAAGTCTCGTGGCCCTCTGTCAGAATCCAGAGTTTCAAGAAGATCGGAGGGGGTCAAAATTTCGGCCAAAAAAAAAATGACAGTGTTACCCCTTATGTTTTTTTTTTCAGGTCCAAATTTTGACCTTCGATATCTCGGCTCTGGAAGGGTCTAGAGCCTCCATTTTTGCGCGCTGGTCGAAGTCTCGTGGCCCTCTGTCAGAATCCAGAGTTTCAAGAAGATCGGAGGGGGTCAAAATTTCGGCCAAAAAAAAAAATGACAGTGTTACCCCTTATGTTTTTTTTTTCAGGTCCAAATTTTGACCTTCGATATCTCGGCTCTGGAAGGGTCTAGAGCCTCCATTTTTGCGCGCTGGTCGAAGTCTCGTGGCCCTCTGTCAGAATCCAGAGTTTCAAGAAGATCGGAGGGGGTCAAAATTTCGGCCAAAAAAAAAAAATGACAGTGTTACCCCTTATGTTTTTTTTTTCAGGTCCAAATTTTGACCTTCGATATCTCGGCTCTGGAAGGGTCTAGAGCCTCCATTTTTGCGCGCTGGTCGAAGTCTCGTGGCCTCTGTCAGAATCCAGAGTTTCAAGAAGATCGGAGGGGGTCAAAATTTCGGCCAAAAAAAAAATGACAGTGTTACCCCTTATGTTTTTTTTTCAGGTCCAAATTTTGACCTTCGATATCTCGGCTCTGGAAGGGTCTAGAGCCTCCATTTTTGCGCGCTGGTCGAAGTCTCGTGGCCCTCTGTCAGAATCCAGAGCTTCAAGAAGATTGGAGGGGGTCAAAATTTCGGCCAAAAAAAAAAATGACAGTGTTACCCCTTATGTTTTTTTTTCAGGTCCAAATTTTGACCTTCGATATCTCGGCTCTGGAAGGGTCTAGAGCCTCCATTTTTGCGCGCTGGTCGAAGTCTCGTGGCCCTCTGTCAGAATCCAGAGTTTCAAGAAGATCGGAGGGGGTCAAAATTTCGGCCAAAAAAAAAATGACAGTGTTACCCCTTATGTTTTTTTTTCAGGTCCAAATTTTGACCTTCGATATCTCGGCTCTGGAAGGGTCTAGAGCCTCCATTTTTGCGCGTTGGTCGAAGTCTCGTGGCCCTCTGTCAGAATCCAGAGTTTCAAGAAGATCGGAGGGGGTCAAAATTTCGGCCAAAAAAAAAAATGACAGTGTTACCCCTTATGTTTTTTTTTTCAGGTCCAAATTTTGACCTTCGATATCTCGGCTCTGGAAGGGTCTAGAGCCTCCATTTTTGCGCGCTGGTCGAAGTTTCGTGGCCCTCTGTCAGAATCCAGAGTTTCAAGAAGATCGGAGGGGGTCAAAATTTCGGCCAAAAAAAAAAAATGACAGTGTTACCCCTTATGTTTTTTTTTCAGGTCCAAATTTTGACCTTCAATATCTCGGCTCTGGAAGGGTCTAGAGCCTCCATTTTTGCGCGCTGGTCGAAGTCTCGTGGCCCTCTGTCAGAATCCAGAGTTTCAAGAAGATCGGAGGGGGTCAAAATTTCGGCAAAAAAAAAAAATGACAGTGTTTCCCCTTATGTTTTTTTTTTCAGGTCCAAATTCTTGACCTTCGATATCTCGGCTCTGGAAGGGTCTAGAGCCTCCATTTTTGCGCGCTGGTCGAAGTCTCGTGGCCCTCTGTCAGAATCCAGAGTTTCAAGAAGATCGGAGGGGGTCAAAATTTCGGCCAAAAAAAAAATGACAGTGTTACCCCTTATGTTTTTTTTTCAGGTCCAAATTTTGACTTTCGATATCTCGGCTCTGGAAGGGTCTAGAGCCTCCATTTTTGCGCGCTGGTCGAAGTCTCGTAGCCCTCTGTCAGAGTCCAGAGTTTCAAGAAGATCGGAGGGGGTCAAAATTTCGGCCAAAAAAAAAATGACAGTGTTACCCCTTATGTTTTTTTTTTCAGGTCCAAATTTTGACCTTCGATATCTCGGCTCTGGAAGGGTCTAGAGCCTCCATTTTTGCGCGCTGGTCGAAGTCTCGTGGCCCTCTGTCAGAATCCAGAGTTTCAAGAAGATCGGAGGGGGTCAAAATTTCAGCCAAAAAAAAAAAATGACAGTGTTACCCCTTATGTTTTTTTTTCAGGTCCAAATTTTGACCTTCGATATCTCGGCTCTGGAAGGGTCTAGAGCCTCCATTTTTGCGCGCTGGTCGAAGTCTCGTGGCCCTCTGTCAGAATCCAGAGTTTCAAGAAGATCGGAGGGGGTCAAAATTTCGGCCAAAAAAAAAAAATGACAGTGTTACCCCTTATGTTTTTTTTTCAGGTCCAAATTTTGACCTTCAATATCTCGGCTCTGGAAGGGTCTAGAGCCTCCATTTTTGCGCGCTGGTCGAAGTCTCGTGGCCCTCTGTCAGAATCCAGAGTTTCAAGAAGATCGGAGGGGGTCAAAATTTCGGCCAAAAAAAAAATGACAGTGTTACCCCTTATGTTTTTTTTTCAGGTCCAAATTTTGACCTTCGATATCTCGGCTCTGGAAGGGTCTAGAGCCTCCATTTTTGCGCGCTGGTCGAAGTCTCGTGGCCCTCTGTCAGAATCCAGAGTTTCAAGAAGATCGGAGGGGGTCAAAATTTCGGCCAAAAAAAAAAAATGACAGTGTTACCCCTTATGTTTTTTTTTTTCAGGTCCAAATTTTGACCTTCGATATCTCGGCTCTGGAAGGGTCTAGAACCTCCATTTTTGCGCGCTGGTCGAAGTCTCGTGGCCCTCTGTCAGAATCCAGAGTTTCAAGAAGATCGGAGGGGGTCAAAATTTCGGCCAAAAAAAAAAAATGACAGTGTTACCCCTTATGTTTTTTTTTCAGGTCCAAATTTTGACCTTCGATATCTCGGCTCTGGAAGGGTCTAGAGCCTCCATTTTTGCGTGCTGGTCGAAGTCTCGTGGCCCTCTGTCAGAATCCAGAGTTTCAAGAAGATCGAAGGGGGTCAAAATTTCGGCCAAAAAAAAAATGACAGTGTTACCCCTTATGTTTTTTTTTCAGGTCCAAATTTTGACCTTCGATATCTCGGCTCTGGAAGGGTCTAGAGCCTCCATTTTTGCGCGCTGGTCGAAGTCTCGTGGCCCTCTGTCAGAGTCCAGAGTTTCAAGAAGATCGGAGGAGGTCAAAATTTCGGCCAAAAAAAAAAAATGACAGTGTTACCCCTTATGTTTTTTTTTCAGGTCCAAATTTTGACCTTCGATATCTCGGCTCTGGAAGGGTCTAGAGCCTCCATTTTTGCGCGCTGGTCGAAGTCTCGTGGCCCTCTGTCAGAATCCAGAGTTTCAAGAAGATCGGAGGGGGTCAAAATTTCAGCCAAAAAAAAAAATGACAGTGTTACCCCTTATGTTTTTTTTTCAGGTCCAAATTTTGACCTTCGATATCTCGGCTCTGGAAGGGTCTAGAGCCTCCATTTTTGCGCGCTGGTCGAAGTCTCGTGGCCCTCTGTCAGAATCCAGAGTTTCAAGAAGATCGGAGGGGGTCAAAATTTCGGACAAAAAAAAAAAATGACAGTGTTACCCCTTATGTTTTTTTTTCAGGTCCAAATTTA
>JBBNEX010000480.1:0-25000 GCA_038021265.1 Cyprinella venusta
TCTGCTCTGGAAGGGTCTAGAGCCTCCATTTTTGCGCGCTGGTCGTAGTCTCGTGGCCCTCTGTCAGAATCCAGAGTTTCAAGAAGATCGGAGGGGGTCAAAATTTCGGCCAAAAAAATAACAGTGTTACCCCTTATGTTTTTTTTTTCAGGTCCAAATTTTGACCTTCGATATCTCGGCTCTGGAAGGGTCTAGAGCCTCCAGTTTTGCGCGCTGGTCGAAGTCTCGTGGCCCTATGTCAGAATCCAGAGTTTCAAGAAGATCGGAGGGGGTCAAAATTTCGGCCAAAAAAAAAAATGACAGTGTTACCCCTTATGTTTTTTTTTTCAGGTCCAAATTTTGACCTTCGATATCTCGGCTCTGGAAGGGTCTAGAGCCTTCATTTTTGCGCGCTGGTCGAAGTCTCGTGGCCCTCTGTCAGAATCCAGAGTTTCAAGAAGATCGGAGGGGGTCAAAATTTCGGCCAAAAAAAAAATGACAGTGTTACCCCTTATGTTTTTTTTTTTCAGGTCCAAATTTTGACCTTCGATATCTCGGCTCTGGAAGGGTCTAGAGCCTCCATTTTTGCGCGCTGGTCGAAGTCTCGTGGCCCTCTGTCAGAGTCCAGAGTGACAGAGTCTAGTGACAGTGTTACCCCTTATGTTTAACCTGGGTTCAAATCACACTCTTGTGACGCTTTAGTTTCACTGGATTGTCGAAGTAAGACATGCTCCTAAAAAAAGAAGAGTGAGTGTGCAAGCTACAGTGGCTCAGTGGTCTGAGTGTTATGGTTCCATGTGGAAAACCAGGGTTCGAGCCTCACTCTTACCATGCTTTAGTTTCACTGGCTTTGTCCAAGAAAGACATGTTCCCAAAAAAGGAAGTGTGAGTGTGTATGGTCCAGTGGCTGAGTGTTGTGATTCTATGTGGGAAACCCGGGTTCCAGCCTCACTCTTATCATGCTTTAGTTTCACTGGCTTTGTCCAAGTTAGACATGTTCCCAAAAAGGAAGTGTGAGTGTGTGTGGTCCAGTGGCTCAGTGGTCTGAGTCTTGTGATTCCATTTGGGAGACCTGGATTCGAATCACACTTTTGTGATGCTTTAGTTTCACTGGATTGTCGAAGTCGTCCCAACTCGTCCACATGCTCCCAAAAAAAGAAGAGTGAGTGTGCAAGCTCCAGTGGCTCAGTGGTCTGAGTGTTATGGTTCCATGTGGGAAACCAGGGTTTGAGCCTCACTCTTACCATGCTTTAGTTTCAAGGGGTTTGTCCAAGAGAGAAAAAGACTTGCTCCCAAAAAAATTAAGTATGTGTGTGGATGGTCCAGTGGCTCAGTGGGTGAGCTCTCACTTCCCAGTTGGGAGGTTCCTGGTTCAAGACTAGGCTGGACACTGAAGCAAGTGATGGTTGGAGGATGAGGATGAGGATGAGGATGAGGATGAGGATGAGGATGAGGATGAGGATGACTGAAGATTGTGGAGGATTATCTAGGATGAGAACTATAGATAATAGTGTGTATGAGGTAAGATATTAAATATTTTTTGGTGCATGCTAATGTTGTGTACATTTCATGTATTCCAAAATTAAAATTTTGGTTAAGTCCCACAAAAAAATGCCTCTCTCTGCAGCAACACCGCTGCTGGATATCATCCCAGAAATCCCCAGGGGGAGGAGTTAGGTTATTTCCTCCCCCCTTCGTGTCCTGACCGTCTCTCGTCCCCCAGCTGCAGATCTGGAGGATGTTCGTCAACGCAACCATGCTTCACGGTCCAGCGGTCCCGGTCTTGAACCAGGAACATCCCAACCTCCCGATTCGGGAGTGAGAGCTCATCCACGGAGCCACTGGACCATCCACACTCAAACTTCTTTTTTTTGGGAGCATGTCTTCTTTATTTGGACCAAACCGGTGAAAGAAGAGTTTTACCAACAAGAGACTCGAACCAGGATTCTCCACACAAGAGCGCAACACTCACACCACTGAGCCACTGGACCATACACGCTCATACTTAATTTTTTGGGAGCATGTCTTTCTCTCTCTTGGACAAACCCATTGAAAATAAAGCATAAGAGTGAGGCTCAAACCCTGGTTTCCCACATGGAACCATAACACTCAGACCACTGAGCCACTGGAGCTTGCACACTCACTCTTCTTTTTTGGGGAGCATGTCTTACTTCGACAATCCAGTGAAACTAAAGCATCACAAGAGTGTGATTTGAACCTGGGTTTCCCACATAGAATCACAACACTCAGACCACTGAGCCACATGAGCTTCTTCATTTCAATGTTTCTGTTTGTCTCAAAAAATCACACTAAAGTAATTTCAACCGCAAAAGTGAGATTTGAACCAGGGTTGTCAACACAGAACAGCAACGCTTTTACCACTGAACCACTTACAGTTGGATGTCCTTTTTGAAGATTGGTCTTTTTATTTGGACCAAACCAATCAAACTAAAAATGTTAACCATCAAGAGACTCAAACATGTATTCTCCACACGAGAGATTGACACTCACACCACTGAGCCATTCAAACTTCCACTCTTTCACTTTCTTTTGCAGGCATTTCTTTTTTATTTGGACAAAACCATTCAAAATAAAGCATTTTAATGCAAAGAGTGGGACTTGAACCCAAATCCTCAATATGATAGAGGAACACTCTGACCACTGAGCCATTCAAGCTTCCACTTTTTCACTTTATTTTGCAGGCATGTCTTTTTTATTTGGACAAGACCCTTCAAAATAAAGAATTTTCATGCTAAGAGCAGGACTTGAACCCAAATCCTCAACATGATAGAGTAACACTCTAACCACTGAGCCATTCAAGCTTCCACTCTTTCACTTCATTTTGCAGGCATTTATTTTTTATTTGGACAAAACCATTCAAAATAAAGAATTTTAATGCTAAGAGCAGGACTTGAACCCAAATCCTCAACATGATAGAGTAACACTCTAACCACTGAGCCATTCAAGCTTCCAGACTTTCACTTTATTTTGCAGGCATGTCTTTTTTATTTGGACAAAACCATTCAAAATAAAGCATTTTAATGCAAAGAGTTTGACTTGAACCCAAATCCTCAACATGATAGTAGAACACTCTAACCACTGAGCCATTCAAGCTTCCACTTTTTCACTTTATTTTGCAGCCATTACTTGGACAAATAATTTTTCCACCCAGGTCCATGTGTCGTGGCCCTCTATCAGAATCCAGAGTTTTGAGAAGATTGGAGAAACTTAATTTTTCACCCCCTGAAAAAAAACATAAGGGGTAACACTGTCATTTTTTTTTCTGGTCAAAATTTTGAGTTTCAATATCTCAGCTCTGGAAGGGTCTACAGCCTCAATTTTTGCACCCAGGTCCATGTCTTGTGGCCCTCTATCAGAATCCAGAGTTTCGAGAAGATTGGAGAAACTTAATTTTTCACCCCCCGAAAAAAAAACATAAGGGCTAACACTGTCATTTTTTTTTCTGGTCAAAATTTTGAGTTTCAATATCTCAGCTCTGGAAGGGTCTAGAGCCTCAATTTTGCACCCAGGTCCATGTCTCGTGACCCTCTATCAGAATCCAGAGTTTCGAGAAGATTGGAGAAACTTAATTTTTCACTCCCCGAAAAAAAACATAAGGGGTAACACTGTCATTTTTTTTTTCTGGTCAAAATTTTGAGTTTCAATATCTCAGCTCTGGAAGGGTCTAGAGCCTCAATTTTTGCACCCAGGTCCATGTCTCGTGACCCTCTATCAGAATCTAGAGTTTCGAGAAGATTGGAGAAACTTAATTTTTCACCCCCCGAAAAAAAACATAAGGGGTAACATTGTCATTTTTTTTTCTGGTCAAAATTTTAAGTTTCAATATCTCAGCTCTGGAAGGGTCTAGAGCCTCAATTTTTGCACCCAGGTCCATGTCTCGTGACCCTCTATCAGAATCCAGAGTTTCGAGAAGATTGGAGAAACTTCATTTTTCACCCCCCGAAAAAAACATAAGGGGCAACACTGTCATTTTTTTTTCTGGTCAAAATTTTGAGTTTCAATATCTCAGCTCTGGAAGGGTCTAGAGCCTCAATTTTTGCACCCAGGTCCATGTCTCGTGACCCTCTATCAGAATCTAGAGTTTCGAGAAGATTGGAGAAACTTAATTTTTCACCCCCCGAAAAAAAACATAAGGGCTAACACTGTCATTTTTTTTTCTGGTCAAAATTTTGAGTTTCAATATCTCAGCTCTGGAAGGGTCTAGAGCCTCAATTTTTGCACCCAGGTCCATGTCTCGTGACCCTCTATCAGAATCCAGAGTTTCGAGAAGATTGGAGAAACTTAATTTTTCACCCCCCGAAAAAAAACATAAGGGGTAACACTGTCATTTTTTTTTTCTGGTCAAAATTTTGAGTTTCAATATCTCAGCTCTGGAAGGGTCTAGAGCCTCAATTTTTGCACCCAGGTCCATGTCTCGTGACCCTTTCTCAGAATCCAGAGTTTCGAGAAGATTGGAGAAACTTAATTTTTCACCCACCGAAAAAAAAAACATAAGGGGTAGCACTGTCATTTTTTTTCTGGTCAAAATTTTGAGTTTCAATATCTCAGCTCTGGAAGGGTCTAGAGCCTCAATTTTTGCACCCAGGTCCATGTCTCGTGACCCTCTATCAGAATCCAGAGTTTCGAGAAGATTGGAGAAACTTAATTTTTCACCCCCCGAAAAAAAAAACATAAGGGGTAACACTGTCATTTTTTTTCTGGTCAAAATTTTGAGTTTCAATATCTCAGCTCTGGAAGGGT
Organism: Cyprinella venusta; assembly: GCA_038021265.1. NCBI lineage: Eukaryota > Metazoa > Chordata > Actinopteri > Cypriniformes > Leuciscidae > Cyprinella > Cyprinella venusta. The sequence continues at coordinate 4,741 of JBBNEX010000480.1, forward strand.
CTAGAGCCTCAATTTTTGCACCCAGGTCCATGTCTCGTGACCCTCTATCAGAATCTAGAGTTTCGAGAAGATTGGAGAAACTTAATTTTTCACCCCCCGAAAAAAAACATAAGGGCTAACACTGTCATTTTTTTTTCTGGTCAAAATTTTGAGTTTCAATATCTCAGCTCTGGAAGGGTCTAGAGCCTCAATTTTTGCACCCAGGTCCATGTCTCGTGACCCTCTATCAGAATCCAGAGTTTCGAGAAGATTGGAGAAACTTAATTTTTCACCCCCCGAAAAAAAACATAAGGGGTAACACTGTCATTTTTTTTTTTCTGGTCAAAATTTTGAGTTTCAATATCTCAGCTCTGGAAGGGTCTAGAGCCTCAATTTTTGCACCCAGGTCCATGTCTCGTGACCCTTTCTCAGAATCCAGAGTTTCGAGAAGATTGGAGAAACTTAATTTTTCACCCACCGAAAAAAAAAAACATAAGGGGTAGCACTGTCATTTTTTTTCTGGTCAAAATTTTGAGTTTCAATATCTCAGCTCTGGAAGGGTCTAGAGCCTCAATTTTTGCACCCAGGTCCATGTCTCGTGACCCTCTATCAGAATCCAGAGTTTCGAGAAGATTGGAGAAACTTAATTTTTCACCCCCCGAAAAAAAAAAAACATAAGGGGTAACACTGTCATTTTTTTTCTGGTCAAAATTTTTAGTTTCAATATCTCAGCTCTGGAAGGGTCTAGAGCCTCAATTTTTGCACCCAGGTCCATGTCTCATGACCCTCTATCAGAATCCAGAGTTTCGAGAAGATTGGAGAAACTTAATTTTTCACCCCCCGAAAAAAAAAAACATAAGGGGTAACACTGTCATTTTTTTTTCTGGTCAAAATTTTGAGTTTCAATATCTCAGCTCTGGAAGGGTCTAGAGCCTCAATTTTTGCACCCAGGTCCATGTCTCGTGACCCTCTATCAGAATCCAGAGTTTCGAGAAGATTGGAGAAACTTAATTTTTCACCCCCCGAAAAAAAAAAAAAACATAAGGGGTAACACTTTCATTTTTTTTCTGGTCAAAATTTTGAGTTTCAATATCTCAGCTCTGGAAGGGTCTAGAGCCTCAATTTTTGCACCCAGGTCCATGTCTCGTGACCCTTTCTCAGAATCCAGAGTTTCGAGAAGATTGGAGAAACTTAATTTTTCACCCCCCGAAAAAAAACATAAGGGGTCACACTGTCATTTTTTTTTCTGGTCAAAATTTTGAGTTTCAATATCTCAGCTCTGGAAGGGTCTAGAGCCTCAATTTTTGCACCCAGGTCCATGTCTCGTGACCCTCTATCAGAATCCAGAGTTTCGGGAAGATTGGAGAAACTTAATTTTTCACCCCCCGAAAAAAATGTAAGGGGTAACACTGTCATTTTTTTTTTCTGGTCAAAATTTTGAGTTTCAATATCTCAGCTCTGGAAGGGTCTAGAGCCTCAATTTTTGCACCCAGGTCCATGTCTTGTGGCCCTCTATCAGAATCCAGAGTTTTGAGAAGATTGGAGAAACGTAATTTTTCACCCCCCGAAAAAAAATGTAAGGGGTAACACTGTCATTTTTTTTTTCTGGTCAAAATTTTGAGTTTCAATATCTCAGCTCTGGAAGGGTCTAGAGCCTCAATTTTTGCACCCAGGTCCATGTCTCGTGACCCTCTATCAGAATCCAGAGTTTCGAGAAGATTGGAGAAACTTAATTTTTCACACCCCGAAAAAAAACATAAGGGGTAACACTGTCATTTTTTTTTTCTGGTCAAAATTTTGAGTTTCAATATCTCAGCTCTGGAAGGGTGTAGAGCCTCAATTTTTGCACCCAGGTCCATGTCTCGTGACCCTCTATCAGAATCCAGAGTTTCGAGAAGATTGGAGAAACTTAATTTTTCACCCCCCGAAAAAAAACATAAGGGCTAACACTGTCATTTTTTTTTCTGGTCAAAATTTTGAGTTTCAATATCTCAGCTCTGGAAGGGTCTAGAGCCTCAATTTTTGCACCAAGGTCCATGTCTCGTGACCCTCTATCAGAATCCAGAGTTTCGAGAAGATTGGAGAAACTTAATTTTTCACCCCCCGAAAAAAAAAACATAAGGGGTAACACTGTCATTTTTTTTTCTTGTCAAAATTTTGAGTTTCAATATCTCAGCTCTGGAAGGGTGTAGAGCCTCAATTTTTGCACCCAGGTCCATGTCTCGTGACCCTTTCTCAGAATCCAGAGTTTCGAGAAGATTGGAGAAACTTAATTTTTCACCCACCGAAAAAAAAACATAAGGGGTAACACTGTCATTTTTTTTCTGGTCAAAATTTTGAGTTTCAATATCTCAGCTCTGGAAGGGTCTAGAGCCTCAATTTTTGCACCCAGGTCCATGTCTCGTAACCCTCTATCAGAATCCAGAGTTTCGAGAAGATTGGAGAAACTTAATTTTTCACCCCCCGAAAAAAAAAACATAAGGGGTAACACTGTCATTTTTTTTCTGGTCAAAATTTTGAGTTTCAATATCTCAGCTCTGGAAGGGTCTAGAGCCTCAATTTTTGCACCCAGGTCCATGTCTCGTGACCCTCTATCAGAATCCAGAGTTTCGAGAAGATTGGAGAAACTTAATTTTTCACCCCCCGTAAAAAAACATAAGGGGTAACACTGTCATTTTTTTTTTCTGGTCAAAATTTTGAGTTTCAATATCTCAGCTCTGGAAGGGTCTAGAGCCTCAATTGTTGCACCCTGGTCCATGTCTCGTGACCCTCTATCAGAATCCAGAGTTTCGAGAAGATTGGAGAAACTTAATTTTTCACCCCCCGAAAAAAAACATAAGGGGTAACACTGTCATTTTTTTTTCTGGTCAAAATTTTGAGTTTCAATATCTCAGCTCTGGAAGGGTGTAGAGCCTCAATTTTTGCACCCAGGTCCATGTCTCGTGACCCTCTATCAGAATCCAGAGTTTCGAGAAGATTGGAGAAACTTAATTTTTCACCCCCCGAAAAAAAACATAAGGGCTAACACTGTCATTTTTTTTTCTGGTTAAAATTTTGAGTTTCAATATCTCAGCTCTGGAAGGGTCTAGAGCCTCAATTTTTGCACCCAGGTCCATGTCTCGTGACCCTCTATCAGAATCCAGAGTTTCGAGAAGATTGGAGAAACTTAATTTTTCACCCCCCGAAAAAAAACATAAGGGGTAACACTGTCATTTTTTTCTGGTCAAAATTTTGAGTTTCAATATCTCAGCTCTGGAATGGTATACAGCCTCAATTTTTGCACCCAGGTCCATGTCCCGTGACCCTCTATCAGAATCCAGAGTTTCGAGAAGATTGGAGAAACTTAATTTTTCACCCCCCGAAAAAAAAACATAAGGGGTCACACTGTCATTTTTTTTTCTGGTCAAAATTTTGAGTTTCAATATCTCAGCTCTGGAAGGGTCTAGAGCCTCAATTTTTGCACCCAGGTCCATGTCTCGTGACCCTCTATCAGAATCCAGAGTTTCGAGAAGATTGGAGAAACTTAATTTTTCACCCCCCGAAAAAAAACATAAGGGGTAACACTGTCATTTTTTTTTTCTGGTCAAAATTTTTTGTTTCAATATCTCAGCTCTGGAATGGTCTACAGCCTCAATTTTTGCACCCAAGTCCATGTCTTGTGGCCCTCTATCAGAATCCAGAGTTTTGAGAAGATTGGAGAAACTTAATTTTTCACCCCCCGAAAAAAATGTAAGGGGTAACACTGTCATTTTTTTTTTCTGGTCAAAATTTTGAGTTTCAATATCTCAGCTCTGGAAGGGTCTACTGCCTCAATTTTTGCACCCATGTCCATGTCTCGTGGCCCTCTGTCAGAATCCAGAGTTTTGAGAAGATTGGAGAAACTTAATTTTTCACCCCCCGAAAAAAAATGTAAGGGGTAACACTGTCATTTTTTTTTCTGGTCAAAATTTTGAGTTTCAATATCTCAGCTCTGGAAGGGTCTACAGCCTCAATTTTTGCACCCAGGTCCATGTCTTGTGGCCCTCTATCAGAATCCAGAGTTTTGAGAAGATTGGAGAAACTTAATTTTTCACCCCCCCGAAAAAAAAAACATAAGGGGTAACACTGTCATTTTTTTTTTCTGGTCAAAATTTAAAGTTTCAATATCTCAGCTCTGGAAGGGTCTAGAGCCTCAATTTTTGCACCCAGGTCCATGTCTCGTGACCCTCTATCAGAATCCAGAGTTTCGAGAAGATTGGAGAAACTTCATTTTTCACCCCCCGAAAAAAAACATAAGGGGTAACACTGTCATTTTTTTTCTGGTCAAAATTTTGAGTTTCAATATCTCAGCTCTGGAAGGGTCTAGAGCCTCAATTTTTGCACCCAGGTCCATGTCTTGTGGCCCTCTATCAGAATCCAGAGTTTTGAGAAGATTGGAGAAACTTAATTTTTCACCCCCCGATAAAAAATGTAAGGGGTAACACTGTCATTTTTTTTTTCTGGTCAAAATTTTGACTTTCAATATCTCAGCTCTGGAAGGGTCTACAGCCTCAATTTTTGCACCCAGGTCCATGTCTTGTGGCCCTCTATCAGAATCCAGAGTTTCGAGAAGATTGGATAAACTTAATTTTTCACCCCCCGAAAAAAAAAACATAAGGGGTAACACTGTCATTTTTTTTTTCTGGTCAAAATTTTGAGTTTCAATATCTCAGCTCTGGAAGGGTCTAGAGCCTCAATTTTTGCACCCAGGTCCATGTCTCGTGACCCTCTATCAGAATCCAGAGTTTTGAGAAGATTGGAGAAACTTAATTTTTCACCCCCCGAAAAAAAATGTAAGGGGTAACACTGTCATTTTTTTTTCTGGTCAAAATTTTGACTTTCAATATCTCAGCTCTGGAAGGGTCTACAGCCTCAATTTTTGCACCCAGGTCCATGTCTTGTGGCCCTCTATCAGAATCCAGAGTTTCGAGAAGATTGGAGAAACTTAATTTTTCACCCCCGAAAAAAAAAACATAAGGGGTAACACTGTCATTTTTTTTTTCTGGTCAAAATTTTGAGTTTCAATATCTCAGCTCTGGAAGGGTCTAGAGCCTCAATTTTTGCACCCAGGTCCATGTCTCGTGACCCTCTATCAGAATCCAGAGTTTCGAGAAGATTGGAGAAACTTATTTTTTCACTCCCCGAAAAAAAACATAAGGGGTAACACTGTCATTTTTTTTTCTGGTCAAAATTTTGAGTTTCAATATCTCAGCTCTGGAAGGGTCTAGAGCCTCAATTTTTGCACCCAGGTCCATGTCTCGTGACCCTCTATCAGCATCCAGAGTTTCGAGAAGATTGGAGAAACTTAATTTTTCACCCCCCGAAAAAAAAAACATAAGGGGTAACATTGTCATTTTTTTTTTCTGGTCAAAATTTTAAGTTTCAATATCTCAGCTCCGGAAGGGTCTAGAGCCTCAATTTTTGCACCCAGGTCCATGTCTCGTGACCCTCTATCAGAATCCAGAGTTTCGAGAAGATTGGAGAAACTTATTTTTTCACTCCCCGAAAAAAAACATAAGGGGTAACACTGTCATTTTTTTTCTGGTCAAAATTTTGAGTTTCAATATCTCAGCTCTGGAAGGGTGTAGAGCCTCAATTTTTGCACCCAGGTCCATGTCTCGTGACCCTCTATCAGAATCCAGAGTTTCGAGAAGATTGGAGAAACTTAATTTTTCAACCCCCGAAAAAAAACATAAGGGGTAACACTGTCATTTTTTTTTTCTGGTCAAAATTTTGAGTTTCAATATCTCAGCTCTGGAAGGGTGTAGAGCCTCAATTTTTGCACCCAGGTCCATGTCTCGTGACCCTCTATCAGAATCCAGAGTTTCGAGAAGATTGGAGAAACTTAATTTTTCACCCCCCGAAAAAAAAACATAAGGGCTAACACTGTCATTTTTTTTTCTGGTCAAAATTTTGAGTTTCAATATCTCAGCTCTGGAAGGGTCTAGAGCCTCAATTTTTGCACCCAGGTCCATGTCTCGTGACCCTCTATCAGAATCCAGAGTTTCGAGAAGATTGGAGAAACTTAATTTTTCACCCCCCGAAAAAAAAAAACATATGGGGTAACACTGTCATTTTTTTTCTGGTCAAAATTTTGAGTTTCAATATCTCAGCTCTGGAAGGGTCTAGAGCCTCAATTTTTGCACCCAGGTCCATGTCTCGTGACCCTCTATCAGAATCCAGAGTTTCGAGAAGATTGGAGAAACTTAATTTTTCACCCCCCGAAAAAAAAAACATAAGGGGTAACACTGTCATTTTTTTTCTGGTCAAAATTTTGAGTTTCAATATCTCAGCTCTGGAAGGGTCTAGAGTCTCAATTTTTGCACCCAGGTCCATGTCTCATGACCCTCTATCAGAATCCAGAGTTTCGAGAAGATTGGAGAAACTTAATTTTTCACCCCCCGAAAAAAAAACATAAGGGGTAACACTGTCATTTTTTTTTTCTGGTCAAAATTTTGAGTTTCAATATCTCAGCTTTGGAAGGGTCTAGAGCCTCAATTTTTGCACCCAGGTCCATGTCTCGTGACCCTCTATCAGAATCCAGAGTTTCGAGAAGATTGGAGAAACTTATTTTTTCACTCCCCGAAAAAAAACATAAGGGGTAACACTGTCATTTTTTTTTTCTGGTCAAAATTTTGAGTTTCAATATCTCAGCTCTGGAAGGGTCTAGAGCCTCAATTTTTGCACCCAGGTCCATGTCTCGTGACCCTCTATCAGAATCCAGAGTTTCGAGAAGATTGGAGAAACTTAATTTTTCATCCCCCGAAAAAAAAAACATAAGGGGTAACATTGTCATTTTTTTTTCTGATCAAAATTTTAAGTTTCAATATCTCAGCTCTGGAAGGGTCTAGAGCCTCAATTTTTGCACCCAGGTCCATGTCTCGTGACCCTCTATCAGAATCCAGAGTTTCGAGAAGATTGGAGAAACTTCATTTTTCACCCCCCGAAAAAAAACATAAGGGGCAACACTGTCATTTTTTTTTCTGGTCAAAATTTTGAGTTTCAATATCTCAGCTCTGGAAGGGTGTAGAGCCTCAATTTTTGCACCCAGGTCCATGTCTCGTGACCCTCTATCAGAATCTAGAGTTTCGAGAAGATTGGAGAAACTTAATTTTTCACCCCCCGAAAAAAAAAAAAACGTAAGGGGTAACACTGTCATTTTTTTTTTCTGGTCAAAATTTTGAGTTTCAATATCTCAGCTCTGGAAGGGTCTACAGCCTCAATTTTTGCACCCAGATCCATGTCTCATGGCCCTCTATCAGAATCCAGAGTTTTTAGAAGATTGGAGAAACTTAATTTTTCAGCCCCCGAAAAAAAACGTAAGGGGTAACACTGTCATTTTTTTTATGGTCAAAATTTTAAGTTTAAATATAGCTGCGAGCAGCGATTGCGGGCCCAAGCCGGTGGCACCGCAACCCCGGTGCCTTTAGTTACCTAAAGGCACCGGGATGGCGGTACCGCCGGCTTTGGCCCGCAATCGCTGCTCGCAGCTATATTTATATATATATATATATATATATATATATATATATATAAATAAAGCCGGTGGCACCGCCACCTTGGTGCTTTTAGGGTTATTCTACTTGACATGCAAAAACATAACCCCCGCTTTGACTGTCAAGAAGAAGTGTGCTGAAGAGCTTGCATCAGTGAAGGCTCTGCAAAAGTGCACATTGAGGGTACATTTTAACCACAAAGTATGCGTGAGCAACCTTCTGAAAGGTCAGGTGTACATCCGGGTCTACATCTGTACTGTGTTTACATTATAGTATTTAGGAATGCGCCGATCCGATACTCAGGATCGGTCTCAGCTCCGATACTGCCATCTTTGCCGGATCGGGTATATTTACACCACTTTAATCAAACCACTCTTCTTTAAAACATTATGATTTGATTTTTTTCACATGTATTTTATTACTCTTATTGAGCTATTTTGTCCACACACAGGACTCACTGCCAATCGTACGTGCTCACATCATTCTCTTTCTGTGAAAGCTTTATACTGCACTCACCAGTTTTCACTCTACAGCTATTGACCAGAGCACTGAAATTATTTCTCACTTAAACTACAATCAAATGGATTTTCTCACACATTTTGCGTTAGTCCTCCGCATGGCATTTTATTATTTTCTGCGCAGCTTCAGAAGTGCATGCACACATAGAACACATGACGCGCACACACAGTCACGAGAGAGGCGCGATCGAATGTGTGTTTGTGTGCGAACAATGGAAACTCCTTTTTGTTCATACAGGAAAATATTCAGACTAATGTCTTGTGGGAGCAACAGAATACATGCAACGGCATTATGTAATCAGGATACAAAAATCTAGTGAGTTACATCAAAAAAGTAGTAATCAGATTGTAGTTACTTTTTGAAAAAGTATATAGTACTTAAAGCCATTTAATATAAAGTGGGACCCTTTTTTTATGAAATAATTTGTAACTGTATCGGAATACATTTTTAAAGTAACCCTCCCAAGCCTGGTCTTGTGTGCACGTCCGTTAATTTCACTTTTTAAGTTAGCGATTTTTAAGGCCCCAATCCTACTGTATTACCTATTATACTGTATTGCCAACTGTATTAATGTGTGGATATTGATCCAATAGTTCTACCTAATTTTGAACACAAGAGGGCAGTATAGCACTATGAATGATTTTTTTTCTTTTTTGACTAAACCATTCTGTCTGTTTTTAAACTTAAACATAATTCTTAAATAAAAAAAAAAGGAATAAAATTGCTATAGTTCCAATATTGGTATAGTCTTATACAGTGTTGGGGTAGTTACTCAAAAAAGTAATTAGTTACTAGTTACTTCTGTAAATTGTAATGAGATTACTTTACTAGTTACTGCGTTGGAAAAATAACTTCACTACTTATTACTTTACTTTCCTGTTTCTTAATTTACCGTGTAGCCTACATGGACAAACATCATATCAGTTTTTGCCCTATCATCACTTTATTGTAAAAATGTATACAAAATGACATGAAAGAACAATATCCCTGTCTGCACAAATAAATATGCCGCACTGTAAAATTCACAAACAAAATGGGGTTCAAAATTCAAAATTTTAAAATGGTGTTTATCACAGAAGTTTCAAAACAGGCTGGGAGAATAAAACTCTTCTCCTGAGAACAAAACCAGCTTTTTATTCGACTCATGGTAATAATAATAATTTAAAAAAAATAAAAGATGTCAATGAAACATAATAAAATAAAGGTCACTTTATCCCATAAAAATCTTAATCCTAATTTAAAATGTATTTTTCTAAACCTGGGGAATTAATGGTCGACAGGGGAAGCATGTCTTCTACAATGAACCCTGCAACAATCCTGTTCATTTCGTTTTGTGTTATCCAAGACTTTCGAGCCTTGTTTTTACTTGACGCGTCCGAACGAGCGGAAAGGTGCGCGCGGCAAACAGCGCGCACGATGCCGCATCCGAGGATGAACGACAAGAAGCCGAACCTGCACCGAACATGGAGCCTACATCTCCGCAACGTAGGGCTGGGCGATATATCGAGTTTGTACGATGTATCGTTATATTGTTTTGAAACGATATGGAATGAGGCAATACCGTCGATACAGTAGTTTGATACGAGCATATCTGAAAAATAGCGGAGGTTGCAGTGTGAGCTGCTGCAGTGAAAGTAGCTAGGCTACGTAGTACAATTTGTCCTAAATATGACACAAGCTTATATTAATTGCGTCAAAATCACTAAGATATAGTTAACAAGTTTAAAGCAGTTAGCCGCCCTGTCAAATGCTCTGACAGACACTGTTGCTGACTGACAGATATAGCCTACTTGCGCTGTTTAATGCGTTTGAGATGTGGTGCTTTCCTCAGTGCTCAACTTACATTTCACAGGTATATTCTCCATATGTAAATGTTAAGAAGTAAAGCAAGTATGTCCTTTTCACAACAAATATGTCCATGTCAGAAGAGGACGAGCTTCTGCAAGTGAGTCTCCGCTAAAATTCATGCTTCCTTGAACGAGCGCCGCCGCGCGCATGCGCGTGAATAGTACTACGTACTACAGTACGCAATAATTATGACTAAAATAAACATATTGCTAAAATATTTGTTGTTGGAGAAAATAAATGTGCCATATGTGGAATTTTAAACCTACAAGTATATATTTTTAATGAAAGTGAAAGTGATTATAATAGGGTAATCAAATGCAGGCTAAGCTAATTAGTTTGTGCTTTTGTTTTTGTTTTTATTTTCATTTTTATTTTAGCCTTTAGTCAATATAAAAACAAAAGCTTTTGCGCATAATATATTGCATATATTATATTTGTTTCCATATCCTTCAATATCAACATTGTTTGTAGGATATCATTGGGCCGAATGTGAAATATATATATAGGCCTATATATATTTTAAATATAAAGATTTTCTTTATTTAATTAGAAAACGTAGAAAGTACCGAGATATATATCGTATATCGCCATTTGACCAAAAAATATCGAGATATGATTTTTTGGCCATATCACCCAGCCCTACCGCAAGTACCAGTTTGCTACTACCAGTTTGCGCATCTAAATCAGTTATTTATGTTTACAAAATGAGCCTAAGATCCATGTTTTATAAAGTGTCCACGAAACTTAATGAAATGTTTAGTGAAATTAGAAAATAGAGATCGTTCATTTAGTTCTTTAGCCTAGCCTGTATACATGTTTTTATATCCACATATTTTGTTCTAATGTCACATAATAATCTTAGGATTTACTATAGCCTACATTTCACTCAAATATTTTTGTGCTTTTGAGCAATAAACTGAAAGTAATGTGAATATTGCCATTTGTGGAAACCCGTCTCTCTCTCTCCACTTCCCTCTCTCTCTCACTCAAATCGGTCTCTATGGCAACGGCGCGCACGCACCACTAGACGGAACTCTCCACACAGGCAAACACGGCTTGGGTAGGTAACGCAGGAAAGCGCGTTCCTTTAGTATAGTAAAGTAGTTTAGTTACCAATATTTTCAGTGTAATGCGTTACTTTACTTACCCAAACTCGTTTGTAACTCGTTACCCCCAACACTGGTCTTATAGAAAATAAATGGTGAATAATAACATTTTTAATTCCTCATCCAATCATCCTTTTGTTATGGATCAATATCATAGCTAGAGACGTAGAAAAGGGCTGCACGGTTTTGCAATAAATAATAATAAATAAAATAAAATAAACATATAAATATTGTAATTGCAATTAAATTAGATTTGTGTGGCAGCTGCATGTACAATTATTATTATTAATAATAATAACATTAATAATAATACAAATGAGCTTAGAATAAAAATTTAAATGGTTTATTACATTAAAAACAGGCCATATTTTTAATAAATAAATAAGCTATCATTCATAGTGCACTAAATTTTAAACATTTTAAATTACAACATTGTTTGTGAAAGTCCAACAAAGTTAAATGTATACTCAAACCTGAAAAGTTGTGTGGCTCCGTTTTCATTTGATTATCATTGTGGCAGCAGACTGTTGTGTATTGCATATTTTAAACCTAGCTAACAGTCGCTAGGAATTACTGACATGTTTCAAAACGGTGCTGTGTTTGAGCCAACAAGACAGTGATTAAGGCAATATAAAGTTAGATTTGGACGCGTAGGCTATACATCCAACCCGGAAACAGAAAAAAATCTACGATGTAAAAATTTACTTTCATGATGTCAAAACACTCTTTGTCCATTATCTTCACGAAATATAATCAAAACGTTCCGCAAATTCGCAGGAGACCGTCTTCTGGCAGCAAGAGAAAAAGAGCGGAAAGACAGCCGGCTAGATACTGACAAACTATGTAAAATGTCCGTGTTACATTTAACCCCGCGTTAGGCCTACATTTATCCCCGCGCTCCCCTATTCTGTAGCTCCTGGCAGTGATGTTTCACCTCATGAAATATAGTTTATGTTCACATTTATGACACAGACAGTAGATAATATTATGTTCACATTTATGACACAGACATATAGGCTTCTGCCAGGCACTTTCAGGGATACAAATCGAAAAAATATGTATATGTGCATATTTAGCCTATATGCAAAATACTCCTTTTTTCACGTCAACTATGTGCTATGGTCATTAAATGGCTTTCCTTTTCACTTAAGTCCAGCAAATAATTCATTTATTTTAACACATTTGGTGGCATCTGCCAGTTATTGTCGTTGTTATGAAGTACAGTCGTATGTTTGCATAATTCATTTTGAACACTATAATGCTTTCAAAATCTGAGGTAAATTATCCGTTATGGCTTGTGGCACAGTGACCTATTTTTAACTAAAAATAAATAATGTGTACTCATAACCAGTGTAATTTCTTCATTCTGTCAGCCGCGACGTCGCAGAAAGGAACCGTTTCTAAATTAGAAACTTCGCATGTCGCCGTCGCGTATGGTTAGGACAAAAACTCTGATTTATTAACATGGAAAAGATACCTTTTATCGCGTGTCGCGGCGTCGTGTGTAGTTAGGACACGGTGTAAGCGGCCGCTTCTCAAGTCTAGAATCTGAACTTGATTCCGATTGGCCAGTGTCAGACAGTCAGACCTGTCAGTCTCGCAGCTCGCGTCAGCTTCATGCGGCTTCATGAGAGAGACGCATAAGTCCGGAATTGGACAATTTAACAATATACTTACGATAGAATATATTTACAATTAATTATGATTTAAAAACAAAATACATAACGCGCCGGGCCGCCGGCCCAAGCAGACCGCGGCCCACCAGGAATCTCCCGGTAGTCCCGATGGCCAGTACATGCCTTAGTATCTTTAATATATTTTCATAATTTTGAAGAAGTTTGGTGTGGGAATAATTAAAAATTACTTAAGAGGGGGGAAATAAAAATGTAAAGGCTGGTTTTGCAAAATATTCACATACAGACTGAAACAACCGACTTCCTGTTGGGCTGGCTTAAAGTTGCTTGGGCTAATGAGATCTATAAGTGTACCGAGTTTAATATTATTATATGCAAGTGTATTTGATTTATGGACCCAATTTTCAGACCAAGTTAATGGACCAAGTTAATTTAATTAATGAACTAATTATATAAAACTATTGTCAATGCACTACAATTAAACTGGCTATGTGCCTTTACTTATAAAATAAAATAAAATAAAAACTTATTTAAAAAATCCCAGGCTTAAGAAATGTATTTTATTTATGCTGGCCAGACACACAGCAGTTAAATGGTTAATTAAGCCCCCTCCCCCTGCTAACACACACACACACACACACACACACACACACACACACAGAGAGAGACAGGCAAAGGCTTAGACATATGCTCAGAGGGAGTATGACTACATTCAAACTAAAATATCTGACTTTCTGTGGGTCCTAGCTATTGAGTGTGAATTAGAAAGTTGTCCGGCTTGAGGAGTACAATATACATACTGATTTTTGTAACTGTAGATAAAACTAACAACCCCACTTTTGTCAAAAGGTGGCGCTACTGAGCCCTCACCACGCCCGTTTCTGAAACTTTTCACATGTCTACTGGCTATTAAATGTGATGTGTCTGATGAGTTTCATGCAATTTGAAGCATGCTAAGGGTCTCAAAAGCATCCTAAAAGAATTGGAAAGTTTGATGCGTTGCCACGGCAACAGTTTCAAAGATATCAAGAATCCATTCACAGGTCTACATCTGCCGTATGTTTACATTATACAGATGAAGTTTGAAGCAAATTGGATTAAAATAAGAGGGTGATTTCAAAGCATTTTGAAAATGACACACTTTCTGCTGCCAGTTGGTGGCGCTATAACTTTGACACACAATAGTCACATCCATGTGATCGTCCTCTTACAGCGAACACACTCCTGAAGTTTCATCACGATTGGTTGATGTATGCTGAAGTTATGACACACTTCCTGTTTCACATTTTTTGCCATGATTTCATTTCCTCGCCACGGCCAAACCGTTCGAGATATCAAAAATCCCCTCGCAAACTTTCATCCTCAATGTCTTGACTTCACGCTGACTGAGTTTTGTAGAATTTGGATAAGAGCTCTAGGAGGAGTATTAAAAATTCCATTGCAAGTGTTTTATAAAGAACCTTAAAAAACCGACTTCCTGTTGGGCTGGGGTAAAAAGTAAAAGTGCAACGTATATATGAAATGATGAGATCAACATGTGTACCGAGTTTCATATTATTACATACAAGCGTGTTCGATTTATGGACCAAGTGTTCGGACCCCTTTCCAGGTGGCGCTGTCGAGCCCCCCTGCCACGCCCGGGTACCATCTTCAGCCCGGCCCTAATGGCCGCGGGTTCTGACCCGTGTGCAAAGTTTCAAGAGTTTTCGAGCACGTTAAGGGCCCCAAAAGTGCCCAAATAGTCGTATAAATAATAATAATAATAATAAATATAGCTGCGAGCAGCGATTGCGGGCCCAAGCCGGTGGCACCGCAACCCCGGTGCCTTTAGTTACCTAAAGGCACCGGGATGGCGGTACCGCCGGCTTGGGCCCGCAATCGCTGCTCGCAGCTATATTTATATATATATATATATATATATATATATATATATATATATATATATATATATATATATATATATATATATATATATATATAAAGCCGGTGGCACCGCCACCTTGGTGCTTTTAGGGTTATTCTACATGACGTGCAAAAACATAACCCCCGCTTTGACTGTCAAAAAGAAGTGTGCCGAAGAGCTTGTTTATGTGTCACTTAATATTCTAATAGAATATTCTTAGGCTATACTACGTATATTTCATGAAGTACAACATCACGGTGAGGACCTACAGAAATATATATTCTGTAGCTCCTGGCAGTGATGTTTCACCTCATGAAATATAGTTTATATAATATAGCATAAGAATATTCTGTTACAATATTATGTTCACATTTATGACACAGACGGTAGATAATATTATGTTCACATTTATGACACAGACAGTATAGGCTTCTGCCAGGCACTTTCAGGGATACAAATTGAAAAAATATGTATTTATGTGCATATTTATATGCAAAATACTCATTTTTCACATCAACTATGTGCTATGGTCATTAAATGGCTATCCTTTTCACTTAAGTCCAGCAAATAATTCATTTATTTAACACATTTGGTGGCATCTGCCTCAAGTTAGCGTTGTTATGAAATACAGTCGTATGTTTGCATAGAATTCATTTTGAACACGATAATATTACATGCTTTCAAAATCTGAGGTAAATTATCCGTTATGGCTTGTGGCACAGTGACCTATTTTTAACTAAAAATAAATAATGTGTAGCTACTCATAACCAGTGTAATTTCTTCATTCTGTCAGCCGCGACGTCGCAGAAATAGGAACCGTTTCTAAATTAGAAACTTCGCATGTCGCCGTCGCGTCTGGTTAGGACAAAAACTCTGATTTACATGGAAAAGATACCTTTTATCGCGTGTCGCGGCGTCGTGTGTAGTTAGGACACGGTGTAAGCGGCCGCTTCTCAGGTCTAGAATCTGAACTTGATTTTTGATTGGCCAGTGTCAGACAGTCAGACCTGTCAGTCTCTCAGCTCGCGTCAGCTTCATGCGGCTTCATGAGAGAGACGCATAAGTCCGGAATTGGACAATTTAACAATATACTTACGATAGAATATATTTACAATTAATAATGATTTAAAAACAAAATACATAACGCGCCGGGCCGCCGGCCCAACCAGACCGCGGCCCACCGGGAATCTCCCGGTAGTCCCGATGGCCAGTACATGCCTGATTTAGTATCTTTAATATATCGTCGCTGCCCGATGAAACTCACGTATGTCCAAAACGGTTACTTTTCAGGAAGTGGAAAAAAACATGTTATTTCAAAAGCAGCTGAACGTAGCATTCTCATGCTTGGCACAACATCTTTAAATGTAACCATATTCTTGCCAGTGTCATGATATAATCCATATTTGACCCAAAATCGAGTTTAAATGGACATACGTGCATATTGTACTGTAACGGTGGTCGATAAGCGTTCTTCCGTTCATTAAAAGAATGAGGTTAGCCTATATTGATAGATGAATAGGCTACGCTCAGTTTATCAAATACGCTCAGTTTATTAAATGTCTCTTGCAAACTATGAAGAGACAACCCAGCAAGCAATAGCCATCATTTCACCGTCTAGGTTAAATAGAGACCCGATATAGTCCGGCTATGTGTAACCCACTTCTAGCCAAAATAACATTGAATCATGGCTAAATGTATTTTTTCCAAAATAACTTGCAAAATGTATTATATTCCATCATGTAAGCAAAGTCAACTGTGATTACAAGGTGTTTGGTTTGATTTCTTTGACATTTTCTATGTGTAGGCTGTGTGAAGACGCGATCTAGCTCGTATAGTCTGTCCGGCTATTTATAGCCCACTTCTAGTCGAAACTGATTAATTGTCGTTTTAATGAATTGTTGGGCAGGCAACGCATGAGATAGTTGATATCCCATCATGTTCGCATTGGTAAACATATCTACAAGGTGCCAGTGTCATATCATGACATGGTCGATTTGTAGTCACGATCCTCTGAATTGGATGGGCTATGTGCAGTCTGCTTTTAGCCCACTGGCGAAATCGAGGCTATCAGTGGTCTACGTTTAACGGCTTGGCTATAGCCCTGATTTAGACCAGCGATTAGTAGGCTATTGCCAAAATAAATCTTAAAATTGTTTTCTTGTTTTTCACCCACGCAGCTTCATGTTTGCTGTCACAGTCACACATTAATTAAAAATCTATGGTTTTATTTGACTGTTTTTCATTTTAAATTAAATAAAAATGCAATTACATTTATCAACCGCTAGATGGCAACAGCCCTACTGAGACATGACTGCTGACAACGCGAGTCTTGATAGCACAGATCACCGGTCACGCGATCGCCGATCGACCATTCTCAAATATTTTAAACGAGGCAGAGCATTGCATTCAGCTGACGGTCGACGACAACAGGTAAAATACATTCCCACTTTTGTCTTTTAAGCATATGTGTTTTCATTTTGACGTGTTAATTTTTTAGATAAATTATTTGTTATCATGTGTTGTTGGAATCGTGACATTTTAGCGGGTGTGTCATGGTACATGCACGTGTAGGCCTAACGTTACTGAATCCAAAGCTGTAAACATGAAACACATGCAATCTATTATAAAGTGTTATGAAAGCCACACTTATATTTGGCTCTTTTCTTTAGATCATTGTGATATAAAAATAGCATTTCCTCACTAAATCTCTCGTCTTTGACAAAGTCCATCATTGATATAAATTATAAAATTGAATTTGTCTGAACATTGGCTTGTTGGAGAGCATAAGCAAATAGAGTAGAATAATATTTGTTATTGTACAAGCAAAGTAAGATGAAGTTTCATTCAAAATGCCTTCATTAATTCAAGTTTGAAACTTTCAAATTAATTTTATAATACAGCATAAAAATACAAATGATTGGCTATATAAAATAAGCAAATCTAAAAAGTCTCCGCCAGTATATCAATAATGCAAATAGCTCCGATGTGCATTAAAACCTAAACAGAACACAAGAACACACACACACACACACACACACACACAAAACGTACATGTACTTTCAACAATGCTTTTCTTGTGCTAATTATTTTATTCTTATTTGGCAGATGCTGTGATGACCAACTTCCCAGCAGCAACAGAGTTTTCTATTTTATTAGCCTATCTTAAGTTGTTCATGTTAAAATAATTTTATATTTTTAATTTTAATATTGGTGTGGTAATTTTTATGTTTTGAAGTTACGTAATGTTGTTCTTTTGCTAAATAAAGCCTTTTATATATATATATATTTTTTTTTGGAATGGCTTGTTATTTATGTGAACCTGTTATATTTGAGTGAAAAGAATCTTTTAACCATTTTGTTGTCTATTGCATGTATATGTAGTCGTTTAATAGTTGTCTAATTGATGACTAGTCTATTCTTGGGCTTAGACGTCTATTAGATTTTCACTGACAGCCCAAATTTAGCCTTGTTTTAGCCTAGACCCATATGCACTGCCTATTAGACGTATAAATGTAGTCGTTCAATAGCCGTCTAATTGTTGACCATAGTCTGTTCTTGGGCTATGGTTAGATGTCTATTCTTGGGCTATGGTTAGACGTCTATTAGATTTTCACTGACAGCCCAAATTTAGCCTTGATTTAGCCTAGACGTCTGGGCTATGTTTTGACGGCTATTAGACGTCTTTTGAACGTAAAATTGCTTGCTGGGAATGATGAATCAATACACACTGACATGGCGATGCTGGACTGATTCTTTATTTACACCATCATACAGTAATTTTGTCGGTTGTTTATTACAGATATTAGCATGCATTTTATTGATCATCAGCTAATTTCATCAATAGATATCAATAAGAGAGAGTGGCAACAGCCCTGGTAAGAGTCAAGAGATCATTTCTTTCTTTACTTGAAGATGAATGTGTAGATGATTAAGCGTCTATGACTTACTTTCACTTTTATTTGCGATGTTTGCAGTTAGTTTGACGCTCAGCTGCTGCTCATCTGCGGCGGTGATGCGTGTCGCAGCGCCGTCATTTCTGACAATAACATAGCCTGTAAACGCTCTCACTCGTTTATGTTTTAGCATTTTTGGGAGGAGTAAAATATACATGTGTGATATCAACAACCAGATTGCGTTTACACGTAAAGATCCGAACACAATGCGAGCCAGACTAGCCTACCTCCAGATGGTCAGGCATATCGATCACAATCCGATCACAACGTAATACCTTGCATTAACATTTCTTTTTTTATTATCCGGATAACTTATCTGGATACAGATCGCATTTTAATACCAGGTGTAGGGGTCTCAGAGACTAGACCGGCGAGAAACTTCACGAGAACGGCGGAAAGCCTCCACAGGGCGGGGAGATACTATAGGCTACTGCCTATGGGAGCGGCCGCTTCTCCGCTCTTGATTCCGATTGGCCAGTGTCAGACAGTCAGACCTGTCAGTCTCTCAGCTCGCGTCCGCTTCATGCGGCTTCATGAGAGAGACGCATAAGTCCGGAATTGGATGATTTAACAAATACTTACGATAGAATATATTTACAATTAATAATGATTTAAAAACAAAATACATAACGCGCCGGGCCGCCGGCCAAACCAGACCGCGGCCCACCGGGAATCTCCCGGTAGTCCCGATGGCCAGTACATATGCCTGATTTAGTATCTTTAATATATTTTCATAATTTTGAAGAAGTTTGGTGTGGGAATAATTAAAAATTACTTAAGAGGGGGGAAATAAAAATGTAAAGGCTGGTTTTGCAAAACATTCACATACAGTACAGACCGAAACAACCGACATCCTGTTGGGCTGGCTTAAAGTTGTTTGGGCTAATGAGATCTATAAGTGTACCGAGTTTAATATTATTATATGCAAGTGTGTTTGATTTATGGACCCAATTTTCAGATCAAGTTTATGGACCAAGTTAATTTAATTAATAAACTAATTATATAAAACTATTGTCAATGCACTACAATTTAACGGGTTATATTATGCCTTCACTTATAAAAATTAAAATAAAAACTTATTTAAAACATACCAGGCTTAAGAAATGTATTAAGAAATTACACAGCAGAAAAAACACACAGCAGTGAAATGGTTAAGCCCCTCCCCTACTAACACACACACAGACAGAGACAGAGATGTAGGTTCAAAGGGAGCATGACCAGATTCAAACAAACGTATCTTACTTTCTGTGGGTCCTAGGTAATGAGTGTCAATTAGAAAGTTGTCCGGCTCGAGGAGTACAATATACATACCGATTTTTGTAACTGTAGATAAAACTAACAACCCAACTTTTGTCAAAAGGTGGCGCTACTGAGCCCTCACCACGCCCGTTTCTGAAACTTTGCACATGTCTACTGGCTAATAAATGTGATGTGTCTGAGGAGTTTCATGCAATTTGAAGCATGCTAAGGGTCTCAAAAGCATCCTAAAAGAATGGTAAAGTTTGATGCGTCGCCACGGCAACAGTTTCAAAGACATCAATAATCCATTCACAGGTCTACATCTGCCGTATGTTTACATTATACAGATGAAGTTTGAAGCAAATCGGGTTAAAATAAGAGGGTGATTTCAAAGCATTTTGAAAGTGACACACTTCCTGCTGCCAGTTGGTGGCGCTATAACTTTGACACACAATAGTCACATCCTAGTGATCGTCCTCTTACAGCGAACACACTCCTGAAGTTTCATCAAGATCGGTTGATGTATGCTGAAGTTAGGACACACTTCCTGTTTCACGTTTCTCAC
>JBBNEX010000482.1:0-26605 GCA_038021265.1 Cyprinella venusta
TTCCTAGAACCCATTGACCTTCCACAAGTCGTCCACGATTGTATTTTCGCTTACCGAACTTGGCTTCATCGATCTCAACGGTCAGGCCAGGGCCACCAATCAGTCGACTTCTCATGGTTACAACTTCGCAACAGACTTCCATCGAGGTTGTAAACCAATCAGCTACTGTCTCGCTGCTTGTATTAGTCTCAAAAATTGATGTTTCTTCGATGGTTACCAGATTAGAATAATTTTTTTCAAAAGCAATATGATGTGAGTAATATCTTTTTAATAGGCATTTTGCTGCAGAAGAACAACGCATTTTTTCTAGATGATATGATATGTCCTTTTCTTCGAGCATTTACAGTTGCAGACCTCCCAGCCTCTAGATATTCCCAAGCAGGCTTCAGTTTTTACAGATTTCATGAGTTTTTTGTGTTTCCTCTCAACGTTTATTATGGTGAATAAGATCGTGCTTTATTAAAAATTCAAATATCATAATAACGATTTGATAAAGATCCTTGAGCGAGTGTAAAAATATTTATCTTTTGCGCCATTATTTTTATCGGCAAAAATCGCGTTGTTCATTTTTAATAGAAAATGAAATTTTTTTATTAGCTATAACTTTATTTATACGACCGGTTTTTCAAAAAAAATGCACAAATTAACTAAGAAAAATACTATAAACTAAAAAATGGAAAAAAAACAGGGGAAAGATATGAAATTCTAGCCTTTAAAATAGATAGAGTCAAAAACTTATGGCTGGAGAAGTTAAGTGAGGATTAATATCACCCAAACATATCTCTTAACTCTATACCTATTAAATGAGGCGAAAAATATATTAAAAGAAAAACTATGTAGAAATTACGATAAATCGACACATCGCTGTAAAATTTTATCTTTGGGTTAACGCTGAGCTTTTGACACTTAACACAAATTAAATAAGGACAAAAATAATAATTTCTACAAAAATAGATCATAAAGTACGTTTTTGTCATTAAATAATAATTTAGTTACTTCATATGAATTAAAATATTTGTTAAGTCACATTTATTCAACTCAATTATTTTCCATAGATGATCCATAAAAATAAGCATCTACAACATAGATGGCTCAGTAAGAAGGGCAAAAGGGAGCTCATAAATCTTTTAAATCAAAAATCTAATTCAGCCTTTATTAATGGATTGAAAGATCAAATAAGAAATTTTATTTTTTTAAATATAGGAAAGATGATTAATCATATTATTTTAAGTAAAAAAGTTAATATTAGTTTATATTGAACGCATGTATTTCAAAAAACAATGCATATTTTGCGCATTTTGTCCGAGTGCATAATTGTGATTTTTTAATAAATATAACATATTAATTAGAAATAAGATTAATAATTTGAAACTGTTAAATCTTAAATGCCCAAGTCACAGTCATTTATAGAAATTTTATAATAATATATATAGAATCTAAAATTGTTTTTTATACGTACTTCCAAAATTAAAATCAAACCTAAAATAAAAAATATATTTTGAAAAAGGCTTAATTATTATAAACAAAGCATTTAAGTTACCTGTGAGGAGTTATAATGTTATTCTTTCAGTTATTGATAGATATGAAAACAAAAGACGGATCTCTATCATGTAAATTTGCCGCCATTTCTTATACTTATATTTTAAATGAAATTTCTTCAAAATATAATGTTTTATATTTGTCCCTCTAATCTCTATCCTATGAATTCTAACTCTTTCAAAAGATAAAAAATTTATCATTTAAGGTGGGATTCTCAAATTGATAATAAAAACAATAATAAAATTCATTTAACATATGGTGAAAGAAAATTAAGAAGTAGGTGTTTTTACGCCTTGATATTTATTTTCGGATTTTCAATTTAAATACAGAACTCTGAGAATACTATATTAGGGTAGATAGCACACCTTTTATCAATAATAGGAACTTGTGGTAATGGTAAACATATTATCTCTTTTCATATGTACTTATATTATGGTCGAGGTTAGAATATTAACTTGATATTTAGTGCTCAATTGCAGCCTCAGTCGACAAAGGTAAGAGAAACTATTTATCATAAAGTACTTTCCGATGTCCAGATTAAAATGATAGAAGATATTGTTCTTTATTCAAAAGAAAAACCTGCAGACTGTCAATATTCTGATGATAATATTAATAATTATGCTACCGAGATCATGAAAAATCACGCCAAAGGTTACCTTTATAACTCACAATCAGAACTCGATGGCTTTACGAATGACCAAGTTAAAAAGGTTATAAGTGACTTAAATGGTCAAAATACAGGTAATGGTAATTTCAAGACAAAGATCCTTCCCGCTGATGTACAAAAAATAATCTATTATTACGCAGCTCTTGCAGTTCTTCAACAGTCCGAGTGTAAGTCGTTTGCCGATACGTCGGCCGCGTCCATGGCTACAATTAAACTTGAGGTGATCCCAAAGCTCAGAGAAGAAATTACAGATAAGAACTGGGTGGGATTAAAATCGCAATCGTCTGCGATTTTGAGGATACAATAAGTACCATTAAAACAGGAGTTACTGACAGTAAATTCAGTTGTATAAAAATCAGAAGTTCCTGAGATGACAAATGATATGAAAAAAGAAATCTCTGATGTCGTATTAGCAGCTTTCGCGCCGACTAATAAAAATGCAAAAACTCCAACAGTTAATGGAGCTTTTATCAATGGCCTCTACGCTAAAGTATCAAAGAAGCCAAAAATTGCGGATTTGATAAAAAAAAAATTCTCAAAATGAGGCAGTTGTGTTGTGTCATCTTAAAATTTTATTCTAAAAAATCCGAAGGCTCCGAAGGTTCATTATTAATCTTATTACTCAGGAATGTCGACCGGGACAAAGATTGGAATAGTTGTGGGCTTTATCGTAGCTGTTATAGTTATTGGCGCAATCATATTGTAAATTTTTTTTTAATATTAAGCCTCTCGATGTAATAATAGCTTTAATTGTAGGAAAAAAGACTGATGGTAATAAAAAATTGATTTATTGAATAATTTTGAAAAATTATTTAATTTTAACATCTTAAATTTTGCAATTTTTTAACAAGAATGCATGGAGATTTACCCTGCACCTCCATCTTAGTTTTCTCATGCAACAAATTGTGACGATCTTATCTTTATCGACTTTTTTATTCCCGTTTTACCGCCAAATCAATTAAAAAATTTTTTTGTAAATCGCGATCTGAACTAACACTGGTAACATACCTTAGTATATAAAAACTAGCATCTTCCTCCAATAAATAATTTAAAGCTCAGAATATGGAATGAGACGGCTTCTGTAACTTATATTATCTCATGCGCAGGCGGGCGGTAGATTAGGTTAGACCTATCTATTACAGCTTCAAATGTCAAATACGAATAAACTATATTTCTAATTTTGCAAAAGACTGAGTTTTGTCTAACTTTTTTGCCCTGCTAGATCTGCTAAGATTTTCTCTCAATCAAAATTGATTTTAATAGCTTTTCGTCCAGTGGTAGAAAAGATTTGTATATTTTTGGAGCAAGTTTAAGTGGAAATAGGTTTTTTATAGTGCTCTCTATAAATGGCGATTAATTTTATTTCCTGCGATTAAATTTTTAACCGCAATATATTCCTACCTTTTCTATCTGGTATTGATATCTAGGGTAGGTGTTTTAAATTAATATCATTAACAATGTCATTGGTGAATTAAGAATGATCAATTGATATTTAAAATATTACTGAGACTAAAAAATAAAATTTCTTGATTTTAAAATAAAACCTTTCAGTGAAACTTCATAAACCAAATGAGTACTACTTATAGCAATGGAAGAGTGATGATATTATAAAGTTGAATAAAAATGCTTATTTAACTTGATTGAAGGCCGAATACAGATTTTGATGATTTATTTTTTATTATGCTCCGATAAAATATTTCACTTTTTTATCAGAGATCTTATTAATTAGATTGCTATATTTAAAAAGAATAATTAATGTCATATTTCGCATATAAACTGATCCCTTGATGATTCTTTATTGATTTTATTTGCGTTAAGTTGATCAACATCATAAAATATTTAAACTTGATAAGCTTTATCAAATTATTGTTTTTTAATAAGATACAACTAAATTTATACCATTATTGCACAAATAACTCTGCATGCATATACAGATAATAATGAAGATTTTAAACAGAGAAGAATGAAATTCTAGTAAAATAAAAAAACTCCTAAAAATATGAGCCCTTAATTGGTGTACAGGTTATTTCTAAAGATGCATTGACCTTCTTTGCGTCCATTTTTCAACCAGGCTAAGTATCATCTAGGCATGTCTTATTTAATATGTCATCCTTGTAAAAAAACACACATTTGCGCAGAATATAAAAAAAATTAGGTCTTCAAAATGTTTTTAATAGATATTCGATAGATTAAGACTCATCGATACAAAGAATATTATAAATAACAAAAAAACTGCTAATCCGGATGTTTTGAAGGGCTGTTTGTCGTAATTTTTTCCTAATTAAGGTTATAAGAAAGTCGTGTGTTCTAAATCTAATAATTAATCTGTATGATGTATAGATACGGTAGTTGAGTGCTTTTTTTTGATGCTCGTTGTCTGACTGGGACAGCTGTAAAATAAACCTCTATAGTAAATGATAACAACTTATCGACATTTTTTCCTCGATCATTTCTCATAAGCAATTACAGTAAGTTTTCTTTGATTATAATCTTTTATAGATCCACATAATGCCTCATCATAGGCTTAAAAAATCTAAGAAAAGGGACAATAAATGGAAGATTAAAAAACAAGTCATGACTTTTAGTACTGACAAAGAACGAAATATTACAATTGAGTAAAATATGCTACCATTATAGCAAATTTATTTCATATCTCATCAAGAGCAACAATTTGACAATTAGAAATAGTGCGAATATGGTTCAGAAACTATCTAATAATGTCCCAGAAAATATTTTGTTATTCTAAGCTCGATAGTTCATACCATAGAGAGGTAAATTTAGAGAAATCTCAATTAATTGTAGAAAAAGATCTTATTCATGATGCTGCCACACGATAAAATTCAATTCTTTACGTGATTAATCAGCTATTACGAAGAATAAAGCAGTTTTTTTTGTATAAACACTAGCAAGTCAAGACATACTGTAAATCTAATTCATATATATAGTTAAAAGAAATGCGTATTAAAGCTTTTACGTGAACTTTAAAGCTGTGAAACAGAAATATTACAGAGCGAACCATATATATTATGTTCCTAGGTAATTAAAAAAAATGATCGCCTCCATTGTTTCTTGGTGATTATTGATGAATAATCTTTGTTTGCTCGTCGTTTTCAAAACTCTTTCTCAAATAAATAAACTAGCGCCTTCATATAGTGAATATTTACTTGGTAAAAGAAATAATTCCGTTCGATTCTAAATTCAAAAGCTTAATATGTATGCTCAAATATGGAAGTCAAAATATTTATGATTTAATAGAGACTCTCATAACCGACACTGACGGAATTTTTGTGCATCTCCCTGCATAATTTAAAAGATAATAGCCCAAATCTTTTCAGATGTCAACAGAATTGTTTGTTCAATGATTTGATATAAAAATAAATGATGAAAAATTTTTATTCTCAATGTCACAAACGTTTAAAATATTTTTTATTCATAAAATTGATATTACGTATTTTTGGTATAAAATTATCATAAATTACTAATGATATTTCATCTACTTTAATAATATTTAGCGATCGCAGTGCTGGGCAATAGTTAAATACTAAATAGTTAAACCTCCCAATTAAACTAGTTTTGACACAGTTAATTGAAAAGTTAATCACCATGTTGTATCAAGTTACTAACTGGAAGTTTAACTACTTTTAAAATTTTTTGATTTAAAATGTTAATTCCGTTTAAAACTATATATTATTATCTATGTAATTTTTTAGTAGATTTAAATACAGTGATACCTCGCATAACGTACTCCCCGGATATGGTGCGCTGCGCATAATGTACTTTTTTTTGCTTATTGATCACTTCGCCTAAAAAACCTTGCTTCGCACAATGAACTAAATCAGATTCAACTATTTCGCTCAAGCGCGCGGTGTTTTTCATAAATTACCATTTATTCTTGAGATCTAACGATATCAACACACAAAATTGTTCCAAAACAGAGGTTGTAATTATTTGTGCGGACATGCAAATTAATTATTTTTATTACATTTTATTACGAAGCATGCTAAGCATAAAGATCGTTTCGCATAAAGAACTTACTCCTAGAACAAATTATTAAGCATAAAGATCGTTTCGCATAAAGAACTTACTCCTAGAACAAATTAGGCACGTTATACAAGGTATCACTGTATAAATAAAAAATATGGCGGAAAGATACAGTGTTTTGAACCGTAAGGCTGATATTCTCATCAACCGGTGCAACTCTGCACGTTATTGTCACGCAAATGTAAACAAGTTTAAAGCTTGAATTTCAATTTATTTGACATATGATGATATTCATGGCGCAAGTGTTTCTTAAAAACCGAAAAATTGGGCATAAAGAAAGAATGAACGAAAACTAAATTAGATAGTGATTTGAGCAAAGTGGTGAAAAAACATTTACAAACAAGATGTGCGACTAATGCGGCGTATAAATATCAAAAAAGTTGATGATACTTTTTAAATTTAATCAACACCTTTATTTAAATGATTCTAACCATGCAAATGAAAGCTGACACTATTTAGGGTGATGTTGAGAAGAAAATCATGCAGTTCATTCGACATAAAAACTAGAATTCTTCTTGGTTTAATATCGAATTCAGGTCAAAGTCTTCTAATATTTGGTCTGGTGAGTGGTAATCATGTCTCAGGTTACACATTAGGATTGCCCTAGTGATTTTTAAACTTTGACTAACCACAAAATTTGTTATTAAACTTGTGAATTTCAATGAAACAGCCTTTAAAAAAATTCTAAACACGATATAAAAATCTTTTTGGGTGATAAAAAGATTTTAAAATAAAGTTTGCATGAACAATGGTGGTAATGTCATAAGGAAAATAAAATATAAAAACTAAAACGAGAGTATTTCAACATACCAAAATCAATTTAAAAATGCTTAAATGTACAGTTAACCCTTGATTAGCGCGGTTTTGAATAATGCACTTTTGATTTTCGCGGAAAAATATTTTGACACCAAACCTTATATAGTGCGGTATAAAATTTGAATAGTGCGGTATTTTCTATTCAGCAAAGGCCTAAGGATCCACCGCAATCGCGATAAAAATACATAAAAATTGAATTTGGCTGAGAATGTGCTATAACGTTTAATAATAAATGTAGAAAAAAAAATATAGCTTAGTGTCATGATATCATAGAATTGTTTTAAAAACATAGATTTTTATAACTAGAGCCCTAATTGTGAATTAAAATACATCTTCATTTGTTTATTAGCTTTAAAATATTTTTCACATCGACAAAAACAGAAGCAAAGCGACAGCTCATTGCTCTCGATATTAAACTTGATATTACATAACTCAAATAATGGTAAAAGTATGGGTAACATTCGTAGAAACCTATAAATAACGACTAAAAAATACGATTTATATTAAGTAAAGAAATTGAAAAAAAAAAAAGACAAACGAAAACAAGCATTTGCATCGATGAATATTGATTTCACGAGAAATCAATTTCCTTTTTGGTTTGAAATGGAGGATCTAATTACAGTTAGATATACGGTTATAATCAAAAGCGAGTTCTTGTGGGTTGTAAAAATATTAATATTTAAGATTCAACGACTTTTTCGTTATCACACGCCACGTCTTTGTCAGAGTAGGGACCTAGAGTAACTTCAAAGTTAAAACAATTCTATTTACAATGAACTTATTCTGACACAATTAATAACGACCATGAACATCCTGATTCTGACAAAATAATTTCGGAAAATATTTGATATTTTACGAGCTGCCGAAATTATACTTAAGTTATTGAATCAAGTTGAGAAAGGTATATGAAAGCAGTTTGGGGATGTGTTTTCCAAGAAATGTCAAAAGAATCTTATTCTTTAAATGAGTTTGTTGATAAATTGTTTATGAGATCATAATGATAGGTAAAGGTCTTAATCTTAATAAAATTGACTCTAAATTGTAAAATTATCATTCGAATATAATCGTAAAGATTTAAAAATTGAGAATCATTTTGAAATCAAACATCAGACTAAATTCGCAGAAGATAAAATTAATTGAGTAAAAAAATATAATACCACCCAAAAAATTTCTCACACAAATTTTAGCATCTGTTTAAAGTAATGCTGTCCAACGATTAAAAATTCTTAATCGAGATTAAAATTTTTATTGCGTTATTAATCGCGATTAATCGCAAAATAATTTTATTGTTTTTGGCACCAATACTCATTATAAATTATTTAAGTAGATGACAAATATCATTTAGTAATGTTAGAAATTTTAATTCTAAAAAACGTAATTTTAAGTTAATGAAAAAAAAATATTTAAACGTTGGTGATATTAAAAAATAAAATTTTTTTTACTTTATTTTTTTATACAAGTCTTTAAAAAAACATTCCAATCGAAATCTGATAAAATTTAGGCTATTCTCTTTTAAATTATGCTAGGAGAGGCAAAAAATTCAGTCAGTGTTTGTGATGAGAGTCTCTGTTTAATTATGAATATTTTCACTCTTATATTTGACCTTACATATTAAGCTTGGGAATCGACGATCAATCGCTGTTCTAACTTTTACCCAATAAATATTAGATTGTGAAGAATTCCAGTTGATTCAACGGAAAACGAGTTTTTAAAATGAATAAAAAAGGAAGGTTCTTCATGCTTAATCACAAAGAAACAACAGAGGCAATCAATCATTTGAATTACCTCAGAACATAATATAAAAATATGGTTCGCTCGCTAATATTTCTGTTGCACGGCGATATAATTTAAGTTAAAGCTTTAAACCCGTTTCTTTTCACTTTGGATAAATTAATTAAATTCAAATATTTTCCGTTACTTGCTAGTGTCTACACAAAAAACTGCTTTATTTTAAGTAACAGCTGATCAATCACGCAAAGATTTTAATTCCATCTAGTGGCAGCATCATTGAAAAAGGTCTTTTTTAACACTTAATTGAGATTTCTCTAAATTAACCTTTGTATAGATTGCACAATCGTGCTTGAAAAGACCAACTATTTTCTGAGACTTAATTTGATAGTTTCTGATCCAATTTTGCATAACGCTTAATCATCAGATAGTTGCTGTTAATAAAATGTGAAAAGAATTTTGAATAATGGAAGCGATTCACCTCACCTGTAATATTCCATGTTTTGTCAGCAGTGAATTCCTGACTTTTTAAAAATCTTTCATTTTTTTCCTCTTTCTTGTAACGTTTAGCCTATGATGAGATTTTATGTAAATCTTTAAAATATTGTACTCCAAGAGAACAGACTATAGTTACTTATGAGAATTGATGGAGGGAAAAGTCACTTTAAGCTATTATCATTTGTTATTGAGATCCATTTAAGTTCTGTCATAGTCACTTTACCAGCATCTTAAAGGAAATTATTCAGCTGCCGTATCTTTACATTGTGATATAATTTACCAGATTGTGAATATATGATTTCTTTTTATGCTTTATTAAGGAAAATATGCAACAAAGGGCCCTTTCAAACAACCTAATTTTTAGTTTTTTATGTTATCTACCATATTTTTTTGTTTCAACAAGTTTGACCCATTGAATATCTAATAAAACTTTTTGTATGCCTAATTTTTTTTTATTTTGCGCAAATTTGTGCTTTTTATTATGGTATCATTCTAAATAAGACGTGCTAAGATATTACTTAACAGGTTGAACAAAAGACGCAAAGAAGATTCACGCGTCTTTAGAAATAAACTTTGTATTTACTAGTGGCTCATATTTTAGGGATTTTTTTAATTTACTAAAATTTAGTTGTTCTCTGTTGTAAATCTTCACAATTTTCTGCACATCCATGCAGAATTATTCGTGAAGTAACGGTTTGAATTTAGTTCTTTCATATCACAAGAAGATAATTTGATAATACTTATCATGTTTGAATATTTCTTTATAATAATAAACTGAAAGTAAATGAAACCTTTGCATAGAATCATTAAGACATCAGTTTAAATAGTAAATACAGTGATACCTCGCATAACGTACTTAATTCGTTCTAGGAGTAAGTAAGTTATGTGAAACGAACGTATTGCGAAGCATGCTTTGCAATTAAATACAATAAAATAAAAATTAATTTTTATGTCGACAAAAAAAAAACCTCGGATTTGAGCAATTTTGTGTGTTGATATCGTTAGATCACAAAAATAAATCGTATTTCATAACAAATACGGGTGCTTAAGCGAAATAGTTAAATCTGATTTAGTTCTTTATGCGAAGCAAGGTTCGTTATGTGAGTTATTAACAAGCACAAAATAAAGTACGTTATGTGCAGCGTACGTTATCCGAGGAGTACGTTATGCGAGGTATCACTGTATTACCCATACACTATAATCAGCTAAATAAAACAATGTAATTGATATGATCTCTAATAAAAACGGAAATGCTTTTTTAGAGCATAATCTAAAAACATTAATAAAAATCTTTATTTGGCCTTATCTCATGTAAATAAGCATTTTTGTTCAACTCAACAGTAATATCATCACTCTTCAACGGCTATAAGTACTACTTCTTTAGTAAATGAAGTTTCAGTAAAAATTTTTATTTTTGTCTCAGTTATATTTTATATATTAAACGATCATAATTAATTTACCAATGACAATGTTTAATCTATCAATTTAAAATACCTTCTCTAGATATAATATTTGAAAAAAAGAAGGTAATAATATATTGCGATTAAAAAGTTATCGTGTTAATCTTGCGTTAACCGCGATTAATTGACAGCACTAGTTTAAAGAAATCTAAAAGCTTAATAACTTATAAATAAAGTTGATCGTGAGCAGGAAAGAAGCTTTGACAATTGCCGAAATGTAGAGTAAAAATTGCTTGCTCTATCAAAGTTAGTGATGAAAATTAAAATGCAAACATATTTCAATAACTTAAGATAGTTTTTCTCAAAAAATATTTATTTTTAAAACTGCTCCTTTATTGCCTATAATTTGTTTCAATATATTTCGACATTTTTTAATAATTTTTAAAAAATTTCAGAATTTTTAGGATTCAATGCAGAAGATAGGATTGGTTATTGAACCTGATTAGTTCGGTTCTGATATACTTGTCATGTTTACAGGATTCCTTAACCGCGCTAATCAAGGTTTACCTGTATATGAAAAACAAGAAAATTATAAACCTACCTTGAATGATCTACGTTTAAGTCTAAAAACATTGTAAGTGCGCTAAAACATAAATAAAAATTTATTCAAAAGAATATGTAAAAGATGACCGTCCATCATAATTATTGATAAATTTTTGCAACACGTAAAATAAAATTATTAGATGAGATAAAAATATTGCTATTTAGATTGAGTTTATGCTTTTGTTTGAACTTCTTCAGACTCATCAACTTGAGCTTTTCTCTTACGATTTTGTGCGGCATTAACATGTAAAGTAAGTTGGAATTCCTGATCAGAACCCATGTAAGAGTCACTGATGACATATAAAGTGAGCTTGTGTTCACCGGGGTCTTCTGGAGCTACAAATTCGAGGTTTAAGCTTGATGTCCTTTGGAAGGTTATTCTTTTTATAGCCAGAAGACTGTTGTTTATAGAACTACCTATCACCACCCACACTGCTTCCTCGCGAGGATATGGGAAATAAGGTGCAAAAACGTGTGAGGTAGCATCTTCATCCCTATCAAATTCAATTGAAACCTGCACATTGTCACCAGAAACCACGTATCCCTCATCAGATAAGGTATACTTGACCTCTACAGATGGATAACTATTACAAAATTTAGCGACCTCCATCAACTGAGGCTCAGGCAAATTTAAAAGTTGACGCCGTGGCTCATCATCCATATCAAGCAAATCAAAGACGCTTTCGATTTGATTTTCTTGACATTTTTTTATTAGATCAGCGGTAAAGTAAGGAATTTGTTTAAGTGCAGAGTCAGATGACCAGACGGCTTGGGTAACCATTTGAGCGAACTCCATCGCAATAATAGCAGGTTGCAGCCATCCATTACTGCTTAGAACGTCGACACATGCTTGAGCGAGCTTATGAGATTTACTTATGACAAAATCAGCGTCCATTTGTAGCTCAGCAGGCAACTGTATCCTTGAAAGATAAGCCTGTATGAGAAGATTAGCTTTGTTATGGGAATCGGTGAATTTTCCTTCCCTTGGTTTGTAAACAGCTTTTGAGACAAGATTTTTTAAATAAACATCTTCGTTTTGACGAACAGTCACGTTTTCATACTCTTGTGCAGATGAAATTATCTCGATTAAAGCTTTTAACTTTGTCTTGACGCTCAAAGAAGCGTTGAACAACTCTATTGTTGAATAATTGATGTAGTAATAAGAAGCAATCATCCCGGAATTTAAAGGGTATACAATTATTTCATCTTCAATAGCAATACATTTTGAGGCGGCAAGATCATTGAGAGTGTTCTCGACTAGTTCTGATAGATGATCTGAAAGATGGCGGTGTGTCATACCCTGCATATTGTAGTAGTTAGGATTTTGGGACATTCTTCGATACAAAAATGTCCATGTTAAATAATCAACGGCATCCTGTTTATTTTCTATAGCCTTAGAGACAACTTCGGCACAAAAATGATCATGCAGACAGAGATCGAGGTGTGATTCTATGGGAAGAGCGTCTCTCAAAAATTTAAGATACTGATCTTTTTTTGATGCTAGACATAATATACGGATTACGCCAGATTGATCACAAGTAGGTCGTGCTGCCCGACCAATCATTTTAAGAACATCTGAAATAGGATAATCGACATATGTATGGTACCTTCCATCGTAAAACTGAGTATCTAGGAGTATAACCATATATGCCATGGCATCAAGATTCCAGCACATTTCTCTAGTGGCAACAAGTATTTTTATTTTCCCAGTACAAAAAGCGCTAAGAATTATTTTTCGTTCAAATGAAGACATTCCCTCATGTAGATATCCGACACCTGAACAAAGACATTCATGAAGTTCGGCCTCGCGAAGATTCGAGAAATACGAGCTAATTTCTTCTATAGTGCAATGTAAAAATTTATTCGTCTGTTTGTTTATAGTGATGGACATTGATAGGTCTAAGGCAGTTAATTTTGACTGTCTGCGAGATGCGACGAAAATAATTACATTTTGATTTTCAGAAAGAAGTGAAACTTGTTGAGAAACAGTACGACTCATAGCTAAAATTCTAGATATTGGATTGCTGATTGCGAATCCATTCAAATGAAGAGAAGTGGGAAGGGGACGTGAACTTGGATGAAAATTGAAAGTGTTGTTGGCCGAAACTCCAAGCCACTGTGCTAGATCACGGGCATTGGCCAATGATACACTCAGACCAACTATTCTAATAGATGTTTCTAACTGGGATGAAATATAACGCATTCGAGAGCACACAATCTCCATTGTGGGACCAGTCAAACCACCTACCATGTGTAAGTCATCAACAATAAATAGTTTGATCAGCTGAAATACTTTTCGTTGTTTCCACCTTCTAGAAAACATATCAAAATTTTCTGGGTTAGAAACTATAATGGTTGATTGGTTTACAGTTTTAATATCAACTGCTGTTTCACCGGTAAGCATGCCAACAGGGATTTGTAACTGTTCCTGGAAAATACTAGTCCATCTATGATATAAATTTTCACAGGATAGCTGGTAGGGAGCAACATAAACACATTTTTTAATACCATCACGAACGCCTGCTAAAACGGCGATTTCAGCCAATAACGTTTTGCCGCTTCCTGGCGGAGCAGCTAGTAAAAAGGAATCATTATTATTATAGAGAGAATTAAATATTTGCGTTTGGATAGAATTGAAGCATTTGACATAGCCCGAGTATAGGCGCTCATAAATTGAATTGTTTAGAGATGATATAGGAAGAGGTTGAAGATCTAAAATTTCAGTAGGTGGAGGATTTTTTTCGGGTAAAATAAGATTCATAAGTGGTAGAGCCAGAATTGTCTCAGCTCGTAACCAACGATCAGAAATCAGCTTGACGTAATAGTGTGGAGGAAGAGGATCATAGATTGGAACAAAAATTTTTACAAAATGCTCCTCTTCAGCGTATCGATGATTGAGGATAAAATATTCTGAGTGAAGAATTATTTCATTATCTACATCGGTAACAAAGATCCAAAAAGACTCTGCATTTCCATGAATCGTTTCATCCCACTTAAAATCAGGAATGATTGTGAGTTCTATTCGTAGCATTGCACGTGTTATTGGTTGAGCGTGTGCTGATAATTCAAATTTAGGGAAATGATGAACAAACTTATGCAGCACTTTGCCCATTTTTGGTGCGTGAATAACTTCCCCAATCTCATGAGCCTCGAGGTCATAAAATCTATCCCAAGCAAAATCTTTTTTTTCGATTTTTCTAATAATTTCAGGTGGGATTTTTTTAAACTGTCGTAACGGACTCATGCTCCACCACATTCTTTTGTCGATCATTTTTGAGAGATTCAAAGCTCTTTCTGTCATCTCAGCCCATCCATGATGATGACAGATTTCAAAAATCGTACGAACTAATCTGCCGGCTGATTGAGTGATATAAACCATATCAGACATTAAAACAAATCCTTCCAATTTCAGTTGAGAAATATAAGCTTGTAAAAGAACATTAATTTTAGCAGCCGGATCTTCAATACTTTCCTTAATGGGAACTGGAACTTTCTCAAGAAGTTGTTGTAACTCAAGCTTTTCTTCCGCCCGAACAGTGATATATTTAAATTCGGAAGACATTGATATAACTCGAAAAATTTCAATCTGCGACATGGAAGGTCGAAGAAGACGACTATAAGTATTAATAGTCTCATTAGTACAATAATAATGACTAGCTATGCGTCCCAATTCAGTACCTTGTAATTTTCCGGAACGTCGATCATATTTAACCAGTCCAACTTTATCAAGATTAATCGCAGCAGAATGAATGAGTGACATTCTTCTATCAAGCAGAGTTTTGTCCATTTGCAGTTCTTCTTGTGAGATTCCATAAAGAAGAGAATTTTTAAGCATTCTAATATACAGATATGTATAGGTTAGCCATTGAGCACCTTCCATGACTGTGGAAACGGTATTGAGAGCAACCTCAGCGTTAAGATTTTCTGAAAGTTTCGCAATAAATTGGCTCTCTATCGGTAATTGTTGATTCATAAGAGAAAGATAATATTGAAGCTCATGATGTGATGTAATAAGAATTCCCTGTCCTTTATTATCATACTGAGGTCGACCTGCACGACCTATCATCTGAAGGACATCTAAGGCACCAAGTTCAGTCCATTTTCCCTTCTCCGGGCTGTATATCTGAGTTCCTTTAATAATTACAGTATGAGCGGGAAGGTTAACTCCCCATGCCAGAGTAGAGGTACTAAAAAGTACTTGGAGATGACGATCAGCAAATAAGTCCTCAATTAGCTTACGATCAATTTTGTTCATTCCAGCATGGTGTATTCCAAAGCCAAACGGAAGAAGATCTTTTATATCGGCATTTTTCGATTGTTCAGCCTCAGTGCGTAGTATCTCTGAGCTTGCCGAGTCGTTACGCATAAAAAGTCCAAGCGTTTCTTTCTCTAGACACATGTCTCGAATAGTTCTAGCTGTTTTTGCAGTTTCTTTACGAGAATGCACAAAAACTAAAACTTGGGTACGACCAGCATTTTCTATCAATTTTTCATATACGATCTCGTTCATCACTTTAATTGACTTCAGTGGTTTTTTCTCAGTAATTCCAATAAACTGTTGTTCAAGAGGAACTGGCCGATAGGTTGAATCGAAATAAAAAATTCCAGAATCAGGATTAACACGTATAAGTAAGGCAATATCTTGATGGTTAGGTAATGTCGCACTGAGACCAACCAAACGTATCGGCTGTTGGGATGATTCGCCAAATCGTAATGTACGTGCGATGATGGATTCTAGAACGGCGCCTCGATCTTCGTGTAGAAGATGTATTTCATCAATAATTATTAATTTAACCATTTGAGTATAGGTTCTTTCTCCAGCTTTTCTTGTAACAATATCCCATTTTTCTGGAGTACAAACAATTACTTGAGTTCGATCTATTTGTTCGCGGTTGAGTTGGTGATCTCCAGTCATTTCTGATACAGTAATGCCATAGACTGAAAGCCGTTTGGTAAAATTTTGAACCATTTCCTGTACCAAAGACTTCATTGGTGCAACATAAATAATTTTAAATTCGTCTAGCTTCACATTATTATCTTCTGTCATGTGAAGTCCAATCTCTCTCATAATACATAAAAGAGCGACGTTAGTTTTTCCAGATCCCGTTGGAGCACAAACAAGCAAATTTTCATCAGAATTTAACGCACGATCAGCTATTTTGGTTTGGATGCGATTTAAGTGTTGATAACCGCTAAATACAGGTCTAGCAAATTCGGGTAGCTCCGAAATGGGGTAAAGTTTATCATTCTCTGCGTAAACTATGGGCTTAGGAGCAGGAACATAAACTTCCTCGTAGCCTTTCTTTTGTTTTCTATAAGATCCTTCAGGTAAATGACATTTTCTATTAGCCATAAAATGACCGCCTTCTTTAAAGGCCATAGATTCTAAATCGAAAACTTGGGGTAAAGAAATATCATCAGTCTCAATATCGTTTCTTTCGTTCGTAACATAAGAAACTGACTCCCTTTTAATTTCAGATGATTCACTTTTTACGAGTTTTAGAATTTTTGTGAGTTCAGAATTTGAGTGCATGACAGATTCAATTTTTGAGCGCTCCTCTACATTTTTAGATGCCGCTAAGAGTGTACAATAAAGAACAACATCTCGATTTAGCCTGAGAGTTTTGACGATGGAAAACTTATCATGGCCAAGCGATAGCATGAGGCGATTTTCAACCTCTCGGTCATCTGTAGAAGATTGTAATATTTCAAGAACTTCTTTAGCTTTTTTGTGTGAATATTCAGCATCGTTATAGAATTTGTTAAGTTCTCGTTGCAGCCAGTATGCATCAACCTCCCAGGGATTAACTACATCTAATTTTTTATCCTGCTCTCGGTTGAGATTTACATGAAGAGCATTCTCAGTATCTTCTTGCTCTGAGTTTGAAGAGCCTTCGTCAATGACATTTTCTCCAATTTTTTCATCGTCTGATTGATCATCGTCGTATTGAACAGTTACACCAACCGATTCGTCGTTATCGCCCAAATCGAATTCTACCTGGTAATCGGTTATTTTTTTAACAAGATTAATAAGAACAGTGTAGCGATCATCACTCATATTTCCTACCAGAGATAAAATTTCAGAATGCTTGTCTTTGTCTTTTTTATTCTCATCTTTTAGGGTGGCAAGAACCTCATCAGCGGCTCCCATTAGAATATCTCTGGGTTGTTCGCCAATACTCATCTGAATAAAACTAAGCAGAGATTCATATGTGTTTTTTGTTTCGTTTGTACGCGGTTTATAAATAATTCCAGATATTTCATCCAAGTTATGGTATGATTCATCATGGCCTGATTTTTCAACTTTACTTAATGGACGATTTGCAAATAATGGCTTGCTTCGTTGAAATTTATCGCCCATTTGGTATTTTCCGATGTGAGAAGCCAAGGATTGTGCTTCACCAGTAGGTTCATCTTTTGGTCGAAAATCGATTAACGACCGATCAGCTTGAAGCACTAAATTCGAGTTCTATAATTATAGCACGAATAAATACGTTTTTATATTCAAATTGGTGTTTTTGTGCGTATTCCGCCGCCATTATAAAGTATAAAGTGTAGGATGCGCAAATAGGTAATTTGCTTGTGCGCAATATCGGGTGAAGGTTTTTGACCGGTCCCTGTTTAATGTTAAGCAAATAAAATATTATTTTATTTTTTTACTAATTGTGCAACACTTTGTTAAAAATTTAAGTTTTACGATATTTAGAATCTGAAATGGCTGAATCTTCAATTTGCAACGCTTGTATTTACAAGATAGATTTTGGCAAAACTATTTATTTATTTTTACTATAGATCATTTCCAGCAACACCATTATTCAAAATGCAATTTTCTTCATAATCAGCCACATTTTTTTGTACTTTATGGATACCATGTTTCTTTCTTAAGGCCTAAGTTGACTCAAAATACTTCTTAAACAACAATTTACTCAATTATTCTTGCTACCCATTCAGTATATCTTAAAAATTAATTCAGACCGGTTTTTTTTCAAACATTTAACATCTCTTTAATTTCTATTGGCGTAAATATGAAAATAGTTTAAAACTAGAATTAAGAGTTTCGTCTTAATTTAGTTTTAAGTATAAGATAACGTAACGTTTTTCTCATACAAGGTTTCTCAGCAAAAATGACAGCACGAAAAACTTTCAAATAGTTTCTATATAATGTATCACAAGTAGGCACCTGCGACTATTCGATTCGAAATCGAATAATAAACAAGATTCGAATTCGATTAGAAACGAATTGAGATTAGATTCGAAAATTTCGGATCATTATATAGCTGACAGGCAATATTACTAACTAAATTAAAATGTCTGCTGTCTATCAGGACTCTATCTGCATTCTTTGAAACGTAGAGAATGTTCAAAAATGGAGAAAAGCGGTTAAATATGTTTGATTTAATAAATTTAATATCACAATGTAAAAGGAGTTAATTTCTTAAATATCCATGTTGAATTTATCTGCACTGTTAGACGATGCATAACTCGTTAAATAACTATTACAGTCTACTCTGTCCTTTTTTCCACCCTCTGTTATTTTCCACATTTTAAAAACATGGGAACAGATTAACTATTTCCCCTGTGTAATTTTCCTTAAATTAACAATACAGTATGAACAATTAATATAATTGCTCATCAAGATGAAAAATTATAGAGCATCGTATAAGAATGGGAATTCGAATAAAAAATGGTTAAATGTATTGATTGGTAGAAATGATTGAAGAATTAAGTATTATTTTAAACTAAAAAACTGATTGAACAATATTTGTTGATACT
The DNA here is from genome assembly GCA_038021265.1 of Cyprinella venusta. Classification (NCBI taxonomy): domain Eukaryota; kingdom Metazoa; phylum Chordata; class Actinopteri; order Cypriniformes; family Leuciscidae; genus Cyprinella; species Cyprinella venusta. The sequence goes on from JBBNEX010000482.1 coordinate 19,066, forward strand.
CAAAATAAATGATAATGCGTCAAATTGAAGTCTTTATAGATTCAAAAATTTATTTAAATCATCATTAAACAAAATATCACTATAATCCGGGAAAGTTTAGATACTGATTACAGGGAGTAGTATCAGATGTCAAAACTACAGATTAAAAAAATATGGAAAAGAAAAGGTATACAGTTGTGATTAAAAAAATTTTTGATCACTAATCATATCAAAAAGTTGATTTTTGAATGCTCGAAAAGCCTAAGTTGAGATAAAAAGACGGAGGCACACTTTTACCATAGAAAAACTGGTTTATGCCTAATAAGGGAATTCCTTTAGAAAGCGTTCTAAAATTGTATAGGATGATTAACAAATTTTAGTCATCATTGTGAGTAAGTTTATTTAAATAATATACCAGCTAGTATAACGTCAATTTTATTAGCTCAATAAATTGAGTCATTTCACCGATCGTTCGTGATTTTTTCAAGATTTCATGATTTTTAAAAGCTCCTTATGTCCTTGCTTTTACAGAAAACTATTTTAAATAGAAAGAGACATCAGAACTTTAATATAAAATGATATTATTAAATAATATTTTACGATTTACATAGTTATTATTTTATCTATCACTCTAATAATAAAAAAAGCCAATAACTTTCTAAATTTACACCCTCTGTTATTTTCCACTTTTTGGAATTTGTCTCCCAGCAGTAGTGCCCTGCGAATATTCGATTCGAACTCGAATCAAAAACAAGATTCAAAGTCAATCCGGAAATAAATGAGATTCGATTCGAACTTTTCTAACCTTATATAGCTGAAAGGCAACATTATTAACTAAATTACTATTCCTGGTGGCCTAAAGGAGTCAAAAATGATTGATTTAAATCGCAGATAATTTTCAGAAATGAGGAGAAGCGGATAAATATGCGTGATTTTATAAATTTACTATCACAGTATAAAATTAATTAATTTTTTTTTAATATCTACGCCGAATTACTCTGCGTCGTTAATCTAAACATAACTCATTAAATAATTATCATACGCATTCATAATAATAAATTACCCATTTTTATTTTTCTTAATAAGTGAATTTGTCCAATTAAATCTATTCTTAGCGTTAAATATTTTTATAAAGTTTTTGTTTGAATAAACATTAATTACACTAATTATATTTTGGCCGCATCCGGCCCGCTTCCATGTACATATCAAATGGCGACAAGTGGTTCAGACATAACACAACTAATACAATTGCTATCAAAACAAATCTTACTTCAGGAACGTCGATTCGAGGCTCAGATGAAGATTCAGACACATTAAATAAAAAAAATTAAGAACTCTATGGCGTTCCAGTTTCGGATAGCTGTACTAATGCCAAAGATTTTCCACCATTCGATCCGTCTTAAAAGCTATGGGAAATGTATAAAAGTTGCTTCAAAACATTCATTGAAGCAAATTCTATTTCGGAGAAACGCATGTCTCTTATATTACTCCTAAATCAAAATAGTTTGATTATAGTATAAAGTTTCCCAGAAATATTGAAGAAAAAATTATAAGCATGCGTGTTGCCGACGAAATAAAACTGGGATTCGCTGGTCCCTAGTCTAGTGGGTGACCAAATGATTGATTAATGTTGTGGTTATTTAAATATTTTTATTCTTTAATTAAGCTTTTTATGTTTTTTAATTTTTTTATTGATTAAATCTGGTTTAATAATATTTTTATCGTTGATTTGTACTTTTAATGGTTATTTTCGATTTTAAGACTTCTTAGAAGCTTCTTTTATGCTACAATTATTTTTTATCAAATTGGAAATCAAATGATTAAATTGTGAGATGATCTTTTATTTTTTATGACCAGTCCTCTATGGCAAGATTTTATGACATTTGCCAGTGACTATCACTAAACAGATATAATAATTCCTTTATTTTATGTACCGCGCTTCTCAATTTTAGAAGAATTCTTCTTGGACAGGCTGGTGTTCAATTCATTTATTCATATATAAACTGTTCGATTTTTATTATCTAATTAAAGATGCCATTTTTCTTTCTGAATTAAAATTATTTAACATATAAAACTGAATTGGGTTGAGCATCTTCTTGACTCGTGCAAAATTCGTTGCCATTATGCCACCCAATAAATAAAGTAAGGACTAGCAATATTTATTTTACAGAAAAATTATCATAAAGTTATAAGTTCAAGCTCGCTTGAATTCCACAACTGCTAATTTGGTCTAAAACACAATTTAACATAATTTTTAACCATATTAAATGACTTGTGACCTTGGTCTTGCGTTATGCCGCTCAGAAACTATAAATTACGTTGGAGTATATAACTTTAGTTTTTTATTAACATATATTTAATTAATTGCTCTATAAACAATTCTCAGGAGAGGATGACGAAAATATTAAGTAAAATCTTTAATTCATCATGCTTCTTTAATTATTATAAGTAAGTTTATTTTTTATGACAAATCCACAAATTTAGGTTATTTTTTATGAATGAATTTTCATCTTAAATATCAAAAGTCGTTTTCAATTAAAAAGCTCAATGATTTAGACTGCAATTTAGCAAGCAAAAATATATTTTTTAAATTAAAAAAATGATAAATTAGGATATTTAAAAAAATTAAGCCATAGTCAATCAAGCCCAATACCAATAAGGTGCCATAAACGTAATTTGGCTTAAAATTATGATAATCCGCCAAATTTTTGGCGTGAAATTAATTTATTAAATGCTCTCAGATTATATCAGTTTGAACTTAAATTCAAATTATAATTTCTCATTGATGAATAAAATGAAAAAATAAATTTATTATCGGTCCTAAAGTACAAGAAATGAGAACATAAATGACATTAATAGTGGGCCTGCGCGAAAAGCGGTTGCCAAAACCATATTCTGTCTCAATTATAATAATTATGCTGAATTTTGATAGAAATCTCGATATGAATGATTTCGTGAGGTGTCCATATGATAAAGATCATTTAGTTACTGTCAAAAAATTTCCTTACCATTTTGTAAAGTGTAAAGCTGTAAGATTACTTTTAATTTGAGAAACATCGTGATACGAAATTACTATCGTGCCCTTTTTGTTCTTTACATGCAGTATCGATAAACGACTTCGATAGTCACATTCAGAATTGTTCAATCAAGGTATTTACTCATAAAATATATCAAGAAAATATCCGACGAATACAATAAAAACGGTTGCATTTTATATTTTTTATTTCTTTAGATTGTAAAATTAAACTTACTGGTCACGTGAAAAATCCTGACTGTAAATCAAAGGAATTGTGGGAAGACATTGAACCCTGTCACAATGTAAAAATGCCAGACAGAAGACTTGAAAATAAAGCTAGGTCAAAAAAAAATCCCCAAAAAGATGTTGTAATAGTATTGGATTCTGATGAATCATTTGGTAAAATCCATTTCTTAGGCTTCAGATTATTCTCAGTTTAACTTTGGATCGTTAGAAGATAAGCTTAAGGATGATCGGTCAGGAATCATTATTCAGCCATTAAATCCTCTTGTTTCAAAGTATCTATACGGCTCTGTTTAACATCAATTTTGACATATAAACGTCTGTAGATCATGTCTATTTCTAAATCACTATATAAATTTCCTAAAATTAAATTCAAATGGAATAATCACACCATTAATTACTCATGCTTAATTAATAATATGTCAAAAATTTTACGTCTTCACCTACAACATCAGGTACCTATGCATGCGTGTTGTAGTTGTACAAACTGTGAAAATTAATCTAGAAAAATAAAATATGTAAGACCAATATAGAGCAATTAAAATTTACTTTCTTGCACCCTTGAATGTTGCTTGACACAAGGTAATCTTCGAAAAAGCCTAAAAACACTCATTCTCAGTTCGCCGAACTCGATTAACCTAGTTTTCAGTCCAGCAAAAATTCATTTCTCCTTAAGTACCACTACCAATCATGAAGATTTAACTTTTTAAACATCTTAGTCATTCAAATGTTGTCTTTTAATTAATTTAAGATGTTAAGTTCATAAAAATATATTATTTTAACATTTAAAGCTTTTCTGAGAGTTTAATAAATCACAAATCTTGTTCATAATATTATTTCCTAAGAAAAACAATCAATTTATCAAAAATGCACTATTAAAAGAAATTAATCGATATTTACTTCAATGTTAGCTCAAATTCCTTCCAGGTATTAAGCAATGGTTCTACTATGAAAGCTATCAGTAATGCGTTTTAGTCTTGCCTCTCTTTCTACACATTTATTTGATTTTGCATGTGAAGGAATCTCGCCAACATGTAGGAAGCGCATATATTTCTTTAGTTGCTGCTCGTTTTTAAATCTGTTACGAACACGATATATTTTAATGATTTGTAACAATAGATTGGCAAAAGGCTAAATACCACCCCTCCACTGAATTAATTGTTCGGGGTTCTCCTTTAAGCGTAGCATTATACATTCCAATTAGACATTGGGAATTGTGTTTGACCGTTATGATGTCCTATCCTTCGCCTTTAATAGGTGTCTTCAAAATGATCAATGACACCATCAAGACCTTCTGATAGTTCTGTAATTGGGGTAATACTTCAAAGCTTGCAATTAAATGTATTTTAAGAACAAATGCTTAAGCCATCAACAATTTCCTAGATTAAATGTCATTTATATATTATTCTCTAAGACCGCTTTGATTTAGTTATCGCCATACGATTAGCCCAAGATGAAAAAAACATTCCCTAATTGTCATGTTAGGAAAATAAGAAAGGGCAGAATTTTGAGCAGCTTTTTCTAAATCTAAAATAAGTGTTAAAGGATTTAAATTTTTATTGAGTTTTCTTATTTTTACCCAGATCATTTCACAAGATTTCTAATCCTTTTTTCTGATAAAATACATAAATGAGGAATTACGTTTCATTTTAAAAGCCCATTGATGATGTATAGTTGATAGAATAGTTTCGGGGAAACTTTGAATGTACCATCGCATAACCATATGGAACAAGTACTGAGTTGACTAATATTTTGAAGCGCATCATGACAACTGATTGTAAACAATTTGATTGTAAGCAATTTGATTGTAAGAAATATGATTGTAAGCAAATTGATTGTAAGACAATTTGATAGTAAAAAAAATTGATTGTAAGATATTTTGAGTATAAAAAATTTGAAAAATAATTAAATTGGTGGATTTAAACATCTGTATTATTTATTAAGTTCAACATTTTTTAACATAAACATTATATATGTTTATTTACGAACTTTACAACGACATCAGTTATAATAACACAACTGTATAATATTTTATCAGAACACAAAGTTAAACCATTTACTGATTTTTTAGGTTAAGATATATCAAGTGTGTGATATTTGAGTGAGACAATGATAAACTTTTGTGATTTTTGTAAAATAAAACGAGAAGCGTCATTGGCCTGCCGTAAGCGTTGAATGGTTCTATTGATGTTAGTGATCGTGGGAAGTGATGCTACGACAGGATCTGATAAATTCCAAGTTCCCAATACTAAAACTTGTTGATTTTGACTCTCAGGATGTGAAAAAATAAGCTATTTAATTAAGTTTATAGTAAACTTGGCCTCTATGTGTGAGATAATTGCCGAATGATTGTGATCTACGTTATTGTGACACTCATCGTTAAGCGTTTTACAGCGACCTAAAAAATTTAGACTTTTTTATGAACAACATCTCCAATAAGTAAATGATTTATAAATCCACTCTTTTTGATAGGTATATCCGTGATATACACCATTTCCCGTTCAAAAGTTCCGTTGATGCCATTCAAAAGTTCCTATCTTATGCGCATGTTTTAAAAAATTTAAGTTTTAAGTGATTCTTTTATTTTTTTATATTTATATAATGCAGAATAACAATCAAAACTATAGATCGAAAATGCGTAAATATTCAAAACTCAGTCTTAACATAAAACGAAACGTCATATCTGAAATCGAGCGACACCCTGATAATTCGATAGCAGAGGCTGCCAAAAATTTTTAAATCAATGAGAGTACACTCCTAAAAATATATTCTTTATATCAAAGGGATACCAAATTAGTAGAGAGGAGTCGAGGAGGTGCCAGAAATTTAAAGATCGAGCAAAATAACAAATCAAGAGTTTCTGAAAATATATAAGAAAACCTTATAATTAGAATTAATCAAATAATTTCAAAACTGCAAGAATAATTGCAATTACATGTAAGGAAATATGCAAATTGACGGGTCATTAAAAATCAAAACATAACTTACAAATTCGTTAAAAAAACGCCTGTCCCGAGGAATAATCAGGAAAATATCGATGACAGGCTTCGTTGTGCACAAGAATATTTTGAGAGGTAAATTTTAATGTTTGATAGAATACCGTTTTCTACACCTGACGTGATTTATATTGTCGAAACCGGATTTAAGCTTCATATACGCAGACGGTATGGTAGGAGCTAGAGGGGAACACGAGCTAACATTGTGTTTGCGAACTCACGAGGGCGTAACATTACCGTATGTGCTGCTAAAAATATGACTGGCCTCGTTAACTATCAAAGTATTGTATCTTCTTACAACACAATTGAATTCATAAAATTTTTAGAACAATGCATGCGAAATCTTTCTAAATCGCCAAAAATATTTATATTGGACAATGTCCACTTCCACTATTCAATAGTGTAACCCTAACGACAGATAAAAACGATTATAACGTAGAAATAGATTAGAGGAGATTAGCACTTATTCTTTCACGTGACTTACATTGGTGACAGAGTAAAATGGATTTCTTTAAAATAAATATCGAAGATGACATTTATACTTCTATGGAGACCTTCGAAATGCTTGCGGATGCAAAACTATGGACAGCAAAACAAAAACTGGCTTACCTGCAACTGGCAGTGCCTTCTGATCTTAGATGCGAAATCCAAGAGCGGGTCTCAGTATCAAAGTCTGAAGCAGACGATCCTTACTTTGCCTGGCGACACGCTACTCTTGAAGTCATGGCATCGGCCTGTGGGACAAATGACCCTTTCTCAGCTTTTACGGCATCAACTATACGGCCTGGTGAAAGAATTCAGTCTTTTGTATTGCGATGTCGAAAGCTTTTAACTACCTTCCGACCCAGCATGCCTTCCGAAGACAAAGACGCAATGATGCTTCACAAACTACTGTCCTCGCTACCTCCACAAATCAGAGCCATAATAAAGACCAGGGAGAACCTCACCCTCAAGTCTGTAATAGACGCTGCATCGACTCTCATTGAGGTGGAGAATGATAATAGAATCTTGTGTGCTACCAAAGAAACATCGGACTCGTCCACTTCCCGCTTGGACAAATTAGAAAAGATGGTCGAAAAACTGGTAAATCTTAACTTACATTCAAAAAATTCCGAAAATCTTCCATGCAGAGGTCGCATTCAATCACCAAATAAATCGAATTGCTCAAAATGTGGCGGAAAGCACAGCTCTGAAGAATGCCGAGGTACAGCAAGATGCCGAAAATGCGGTAAAATTGGCCACATAGAACGCATTTGTCCTCATCGATTACATACAACAGCTGCAATCCAAGACAATAACCAAATTA
>JBBNEX010000484.1:0-26464 GCA_038021265.1 Cyprinella venusta
TTCATAGTGATCAAAGATTATCGCCGTACGATAATACCCATAATCACGGAGACAATCATTTGGTGCTGGATAATCTCATGGCAACGTGGACCTCCGCGGATATAAATAGAGATTAGAATATAATCAGATGTAGAATTAAATGTCCTTCCATTACATATACGAAATAGCAAACGCCATGATGATTAATATTTATATATCATACGATCAGAGACCTCATCTTATCTTATATATAATAGTCCATGTCATTCGCTGATCCGCTGATTCGCTGATCGGGAACGCTCAATTGCGCAAGTGCGAATAAAAAAATTATTTTATTATTAAATGTAGAAAAAAAACCGAGATATAGTTTAACTCATCATGGAGAAGAAAAATTTTAAAATATGGCTATGATTGAGGCTTAAATGTTCCCCCATTCTCCATTTTTCTTGCGCAGGCTCATTGTTGTTTTTTTTATTTTTTTTTGAATGAATCATTAAATTAACCATAATTGTTGAGTAAAAAATTTGAAAAATTAAAAAATAAAATGATTTGTTCTTAAAAATTATATTTTGTTCAATTATAATCAAAATCCAGCCCACAGATCGTTTTGATGCTTTGGTCGCTACAGAAATTCTCTCAAGAAGTTGTCAAGGCTATTTTATGCCAAAATTACATCTATGTATAGCGAGTATGTTTGATTTTTGTGCGATTTTTTTCTCTTTAAATTATATTTAATGGCATTTATGCAGCTAAATTAGAAAACTTTTGTTTAAAGAAAATTTTTGAATTTGCGTCATTTTTGACGGGTTAACTTCTAGTATATAATAGTCCCACGTCATTCGCTGATTCGCTGATTCGCTGATCGGGAACGCTCAATTTGCGCAACTGCGAATAAAAAAAAATTATCTTATTATTAAATGCAGAAAAAAAACTATAAATAGTTTGACTCATTATTGAGAGGCACAATTTTAAAATATAGCAATGGTTGACCCTTAGAACTTTACTCCATTCTCCATTATTCTTGCGCACGCTCATAATTTTTTTATTTTTCCCTAATAAATCAGTATATTAACTGTAATTGTCATGTAAAAAAATTGAAAAATAAAAAAATAGCATAATTTGTCCTTAAATAATTCAGTTCGCAAAATTATAATCAAAATTGAGCCCACAGATGGTTTTTATGCTTCTGTCGCTACAGGAATTCTCTCAAGAAGTTGTCAAGGCTATTTTATGCCAAAATTACATCTATGTATAGCGAGTATGTTTGATTTTTGTGCGATTTTTTTCTCTTTAAATTATATTTAATGGTATTTCTGCAGCTTAATTAGGAACTTTTGTTTAAAGATAATTTTTGAATTTGCGTCATTTTTGACGGGGCAACTTCTAGTAAATCTAATAAAGGTTGATTTAAAAATTTCCTTACGGATTAATTATGATTTCTTATTATAAAATAATCCTGTTTCTGATATTTTATACTTGCGATAGCAAGTATTCATTCAATCCATTTGTCAAAAGTAATTTTATAATAATTCTTGTGTAATGTTGGCAAACTCAATATCAGTAGAGCCAACTCCAGATGTTAGGTCAAAACATTAAAATTTTTTAGTTTTAATACTTTGTCTGCACACTAATTTTACTTTTAGGTATGAGCTTAATCTAATCAAATCAAAGAACCTCAAAAATTCCCGAGACCACATATTTTGGCAGTTGATGAACTACTATATGACTGTCAAGGGTGTAGATCAATTAAAGTTATCAACAAAAAGTTAATAATTATTTAATTTTCTTTTACGTTGGCTTACTTTGATTATTAAGAAATACACATAACAAAAATCCCCGAGGATATTAAATTAAAAAAATTTAAGTTAATTCAATGTTTATGCTTTTTATGTGGATGAATCTAAGGTATTCTGGTGATAAACCTTGAATGTGTAAGGTAAATTATTCTTCAATAAAGTATGGAGTTTAGATTTCCCTTAGCAGTCCACTCAATAGAAATATCTTTTAGGACTTTTTACAAAATTAAATCAAGAATTGTATTAAATCATTTTTTGTTTTAACTCTATCTCTGCCACCTCTATAATATCAGATATAAGTAGAGCACGACATAATTTTCACAATTTGTTTATTTTTATTCGAAGGAACATATCAATCAAAGGTAGGTATGTGAAATTTAATCGCACGGGTAGAATTATAGTATTTGTACGACGATTTTAAAGTTTTTATGCTGAAATCCTAAAAAATACAAATCTTTTATGCAATATTAGGTATAACATACGTTTTAATCACGATAGGCTGACTTGGAATCAGCCGATCATCCGTAAAAATATTAAATCGTAAAAGTTAAATAAAATAAATCGTATCATGACTATTATCATAATTTTTTTAAAATTTTCAATTTTTTTAGAAAAAATTTAATAAAATGTAATAGTTAAATCAGAATTTTATTTATACGCGTTACTTCATATTACAGTAATCAATGAAACACCTTAAATATAATCAGAGATACTGTCATACTTTCTGTGTCGCTATAATTCATACAATATATCTACAATATTCCCTAACATTTATATTAAGGAGGCCCACAAATGTAGAATGTTAAATAGGACTTTTGTTATGCATAAATCTACCGATGAACGTTATTTCATGATAATGCTTAATATATAAAGATTGATTAAATTTTTATAAATTCATTGAAGTTTTTCGTACATTAAGATACCGCATGATCAACGCTAATAAACACACCATGGTTTCGACCCTCTGGCCATTTTGTGGTACAGTCGAAACGAATTAAAAGCAGTTTGACTATGCTGGAAATTTATGTGCATTCATCCCCGTTTTTCAATTATCTCTGTACGACTGAATTCTATTTTTTACTGTTTAGTAATAATATGATTTTAAATTCATCGTTTTATCTTTACCTCATACAGTTTAATTTTGAGTTAGATATTCCATATATCCCGGATTTAGTTAGGGAATTCGCGCAAGAAATGCAAGTTTACAATATTACAAAAACATTTCTTAGTAAAAAGGTCATAAATCGACTGTTATTTTATTATTTATTTGATAACAAGTAATTAGCTCAGTTCTTTTAAATATTTTCTGCAAATGGAACATGAGTTATTTTTAGAGGTTAAAAAATGTCTACAAAGCGTCAAAATTTTGCGGATAAAAATTTTCAGATCATTTTTTAAGTTCTTATTCAATTTAATTTAATTTACAGAAAATATTGCATTATTAATCATGAATATAATTTAAAATATTAAATTATATATGTCCATGGGTTGTGATTGATTATGAATCCATTTTTATAATTTTTAAGACATATAAGAGAAAAAAAATAGTTTTATTTCATCAAAATTAGTTTTTTTTTACAACAAAACTGCAAGTAATTAAGGCGTCCAGCAGCCTGCGCGCGCAAATATTAAGTTTTTAAAACCAAATATGTATCAAAACGGCCAGGAAAGCGAATCTGACGATGAATCGGATTCTTTGACAATGGTCGATGTTGAAAACAATCAAAAAAGTACGGATGAAGAATTATGCATGATGATTGGAAATGATGACTTGACAAACTGTAGTTACCAACGTGGCTATCTTCCTTGCCAGTCAGTTCACATTTGTCTAACATGCTACGATAAGACGAACAATCTTGCAGGCATGTGTAGTGCGTGTGCACTAGAATGTCACAAGATGCACAATGTTGTGCCTATCGGTACAAAACGCTTGTTTCGTTGCGATTGTGGCACACCAAGATTTCCCCTTGAACCATGTAGTTTTAAATCTAGAAAAGATTCCGCAAACCTCCAAAACATTTATAATGATAATTTTCGTAACATATTTTGTCAATGTAAATCATTTTATGATTCTGAAGACGGAACCGTAATAAAGATTAATATATTTTAGGAATCAGTAATGCATCAGTGTTACATTTGCGAAGATTGGTACCACGCACATGTAGATTGTCATCTTTATTTAGCATTTATCATCAATACTTCCTAATGATGACGCTGATTTGATTTGTGGCATCTGTTCAAATAAGTATCCTTTTCTACAAGCCTATCGTTATGATCTTACAAGTTGGAGACCGACTTCTTGTTGTCACAACATAAGGCCAGAATCATCCAACACTAATTCTTGTATATTTTTGTCGAAAGGTTGGCGCAGTCGCCTTTGTCGCTGTCCCACATGTCAAGTAGCAATTTTAATCACAATAAAGGATGCTTACAAGATCAATAATCTGACATTCTTACTACAAGACGAATACGATCCGCATATTTGGTATGAAAAAGGTCTGGAAAATCTAAATCCGAACATAAATACAATTTACAAAAATTTAAGTTCATCAGATAAACAAAAATTTGATATTTTGGTTTCTAGTAATTTTTTCTTTTGATTAAGATTATTCTGATATGGAAAAAGAATTTAAAAAATTTTTATCATCTTTTGCTAAAAATAATTCCGTATATTTTACTTCTTACCAAAGGTTGTCAGGGCTCAAGACATAAAAATATTTTTTCAAACGTACAAACAAGCTGAAAAAAGATCAAGATTTATAAATATGTGACTTTTTCTTGTTTTACTATTTTTTTGTAACTTTTTTAATGTTTATGCAGCCATTTAATGTAAGATTTTCAATTCTTATTTGCGGTGCACCAAGGCGCGGTGCCCGCCTATCACCCTCTAGGGAAATAACACCCTTAGGTGTAGAGGCTAGTTAGATATTTGATTATCTGAATGTTATCCATTTTTAGTTTTTATTTAAAAATCCCTTGTGCTCAGATCTACGGGCACGGCATTATTATAACAAGGCCAGAAGTTTTATGCTGATAAATCTAAAGCCATTTTTAATAAAAGATTTATATCAGTTACGACAGAGAAATATGGTGTGCAAATAGATTCATTGTTCAAATCGTTTGTTTTGCCATTATTAGGTTGAGTGACAATAAGTTTTCTTCCAAAAATTCGGGATAGTGATAGAAATTAGTGAAATTAAAACTTATTGTTTTAAAATTTTATAAGAGATGATATTACAAATAATTTTATTATGGAACAGCAAATATTTTGAATCATCTTTTGAGATATTCTGGCATAAATTAACAAATTTCTAAAGTAAAAAATTCTTTGCACGCAACGAAATACAGATGACAATCAATGCTTTTAAATATGGGACAATTTTAAGTTTTTTCTCTTTAACGTTCAAAAAATTTTTATGCAAGGACTTAAAAATGAATGAAGTCTACATTAATGTAACTTGTTGCATTAAACTCGTCTTCTACTAGATAACACGGTCAATATTAGAAGTAGATAAATTTAATTTAAAAAAATATTTTGTCAGTCTGATTTTAAAAATTGCGCCCAAATGTCGCGTACTGTAAAATATTCACAAATAACTATTTTTGTCAAGAAACATTATGAAGTTCGAAAATTTGTGGAAGCTATGTACTACTTTAATACATTTCTGACTCAAAATTTAACCTAATTCTGTAAACTTCAAATCATAACTCAGTAAAATTGAGCTGATCATTCTGACTGAACAACAACAGGGAGTTTGTCTCCGAACGATAGTGATTGCTAATTCGTGTATTTGAAATATTGATGAAATTTATTATAACTAATAGGCTTTTATTTATTTTTGTGCAATATCTAAAGATTGAAGATTGTGGACTTTCATGAATTTTTAGTGAATATTATTTATTTTTAAATGCCTTACTTGACTCTCGGATATCACGTGATCTTCTTGAGACACCAGAGTGAATTTTTTTTTATTTTTTAATGTCTCATCTAAGATTCTACGATATTGACCCGAAACAATATTTCTGAAAACATTTTGACTAAATATCATTTTCCTGAATGCTTCACCTTCCAGAATATGTCATTTTCCCGAAAACCATGATTTTAAAGGTTTAGTTTGAGACGTAACTTAATTTTATGTAGGGCTGTGGAAATTGATGATCAATTAAACGATTAATCTATAAAATTATTAGTCGATTACATTTTGGTCAATTAAAATTTTCCTATATCTTAAATTTGTTTTTTGTTTAAACTCATTTGAAAAGCTCATACAAATTTTTGAGCTCGCGTATGAGGTGAATAATATTGGAAATCATGGGGAAAATTTTGATAAAAACGGTAAGTACTATTGTAAGAAAAACTCAGTAATGGGTTTTTCTCAACCTTATTTTAAATTTAGTGCATATTTACTAAAAATATTGGCGAATATAGCATTTTTATTTTTTATTTTTACGCGAAAGCATGAATTAAGCGCCATAGTTCAAGCAAATCGAATTAAAAATATCTTTAGCACTCGTGATGTATAACTGTAAAAAATTATCGAAATAATATTATTTTTATTATTATTTCATACGCTTTCACTGATGATAGATTATATACCTTAAAGTATATGTACTCTCTTCATCTTTTTGAAATAGCAGATATTTATCACATCATTTCTCGAGCTTTGCAAATACAGGGTGTCCCAAAATACATCTACCAAAAGTATTGTCTTATTTCTCAAGCAATTTTTAATATTTTACACTAAAAATTTAAAAAGATTCGTAAAACGCATGTCCATTTCTATTTTTGCAATCGATATTTCGGATATATTCGTTTAAAACAATATTTTTTTTATAAAAATAAAACAAATTTACAATATAAAAAACGAATGATGTATAAAATGGAAAAAAATTTATGTTATACTACAATATTTTCCATATGATGGCCGTTTACTCCTATTATTTTTCTTAAAGGTACTGCAAAAATTGGTTATAACTTTGTTCAAAATATTTGTCTTTATATTCGAAACATCATAATTAATGTACTGTATAAATTCTTCTATATTTAAAGGGTATATTTTTTCTTAAAATATCCCCAAAGAAGATAATAAAAGGAGCTTAAATTAGTAGATAAAGGTGTCCAGTCAATACCATCTCCTTGCATCTTCCAGTAATCGAGAGCAATCAAATTTATTTTGAAAAGTTTATTAATACAGTTAAAAAGCTGATCAGTTTAGTTTCGTTGGGCCCCATCTTGCCTAAAATATTACTTTTCTTGGTTCATTGTGTGGTTTTTATCAAGATTTGTGCATAAATTTTCTCTCAACATCAAACAAAAATTATTTATATTGACCATGTCTTTAAATAAGAAAGGTTCAGCTATTCCTTGACCAGATAATGCACATTAAACTGTCAATTTCTGTAGAAAAAGACACTTTTGAATCGAATTTTTTCCCAAACCGTAAGTGTTAAGCTCTTGTAACTTTTTTTGCACTCTTGTCACTTTTTATAAATTCCTAAAGAAGGAAAATGTATTTATAAAGTAATAAGTAAAACATTCGTAATAATTTACGAATGGATCCGATTATTGTAAAATTAAAAATGGACGTGTGTAATAAAATGTGTCCTATATTTTGAGCCAAAAATTTTGAAAATTGCGGGAAATATAAGACAAAACTTTTGGTAGGTTCATTTTAGGACACCCTGTGGAAACCAAGAGACAAAATTTTTATTCGCGTGTTTGTAAATTTATTTCTAATCAAAAATTGATTAATAATAGAATTAAGGATGAATCAATTTGATTTTTAAAGCTATCATTTTTAAGATTTGTTATATTTAGGCGACTTTACTGACTTAATTTGTTAGATTTAGGTTTTAGGCCTAAGTTTAGGTTTGGAGTTGTTTTAGCATAAGATTTAGGTTAGGCGTCAGGTTAAGAATGGGTTTAGCTTTACCTTTAGGTTATGGGTTTAGATTCAGTTTGATGTTTAATTTAAAAAAAGAAACTTTAATATGAGGCTTAAAAAGACAAGAGATCAAGAGACTATTTTTTATTTGATCCGTCCTTGCACTCGCTTTTATACTTTGAGCATCGATAATAAACTACTTGATTTCTTTCGCCGTTTTTTCCGTACGAAAAGTTGTTGAACACAGCACTAGAAGTCACCTTAAAACCGCAGACGCGATAAAATTCAGTCGCTTTTAGTCTCTGGACTCTTTTAGTCTCTCCATGTACTATCTCTCATTTCTTATAAGCTTGAGGAAAATCCAAATTATAAGAGTATAATCTCCCTGCTAGTATTTGAATTTGTAAAATTCAATTGACTTACAATTAGACTAAAAGAATCATTAATAAAATTATTCTGAGTACACAAAAGTATAAATCTAATTGATACACCTTTGAATTCAGAATTTTGCTCAAAGCTCGAAGCACGGTGATTGCGTACTCTGATTTTATTTTCAGGCTCTTTAATTTAAATGTAAGTGGTCACTTATAAATTATTTTGATCATGGAAATAGTTAAAAGGCTATTTTAAAGCAATATTCGAAATGGTGTCCGAATGTCTTGTTTCGGTTTTATTTAATAAAATTTCGTTGAGTGTGTTCCAGAATTACCATTGATATATAAATTAACGTTTTCTTAATACATGGATCAAACAAATATTTTGCATGAGTACTCATGGTTGTCAGATGTTATTGATGAGTTTATTTCGTATACCGCCGATAATAATCGTCTATTTAATAATGGTGTGTTTGCTGGATTTTTAACGATTTCGGTTAGTAACTAAATTTAAATCTTAGATGGTCGTGTGTTTAAAACTTACTGGATTTGATTGTTCAGCTACTATCAACGACATAATGGAATTTATTAAACCAACTAATGTATGGAAGTTTGAGATATTTTTATCTATGGGAAAAACTGGTGAGTCTAAAAATCTATTTAATGGAACGGTATTCGTCATCGTTAATTCTGAATTCGATGCATGCTCAATTTTAAGACTGAGTGAAAAACGAGTTGGAAGCACTTACATTTCAATCTCGCGTTTTAACTTACAAGAATTACGAAACGAAAATCTATATCCCAGGCCAAATGAGATTTTAGCTCAAAATATAGAGAAATTTACATCATATGCAAGTCCGACAAATGATTATAAATCGAAACAACGTACAATTACTTTCGATCCATCATTTGCATCGAAGAAGCCTAAAATTCAATCATCGATATCGGATTCCAGAGTTTCTATTGATCTCAAAAGTGACGAAAAGCTAGTTTCAAAAAATTCTATCAATGTTTCACAAAATCAAACCAATGATCACATACAAGACACTGAAAAGCAAATTGAGTATAAAAATTTCATCAAATTGTTTTATTTACCCCCAAAAGCGACTAAAAAGGACGTATTTTCATTTATAAAACCCCATGCGTTTCCATTTGACATTTTATTCAGCAAGTTCGATGTTGGACCTCATGCAGGCAAAAATCGAGGAGAAGTCTTTGTTATGTTAGGAAATGCTAAAGATGCTCTTAAATGTATTAAACTCTCTCCAACAATAATGTACAATAAGGAAGTATTTATTTCTAAACCATCTATAGAAGAAATCGATACGGTACTATTCCAAAATAATAGCCCTTTAATATGTTGTGGTGTTACTTTTAATGACTTTGATAAAACTTATACAAATAATAACGAGGAAAATTCGAGTTTAATCATGAACAGTATCAACAATCTTATGAACTGTTCAAAATTAAAGTCAAACGAAGCAACTATGGCCAACAGTTTAAACAATTCGAACCATAATTTAGACGAATCATTAGATTCATCCTGTCTTCCAATTCGTGTTAGCATATCAAACGTTCCTCCTGAGATTTCTGTATCGGAATTGCTCAAATTTCTTAAAGGTCATTCTATAGTACTTTCATCTTTAAAAATTGTTAAATCCAATCCCACTAGTTCAGAATGGCAGGTTGAATTCAGCAATTTTGACGATGCGTCAAATGCAGTCAAGAAACTAAATTATCAACTTATCAAATATCAACCAGTCGAACTTAAGATTATAAAACAATAAGCTTTTTTATTTGTTATTTATATTCTGTTTTAAACTTTTAATCGATATATATACGCAAAATATTTTTATGGTTGTTTGAAAAAAATTTGTTTTTTTGATTTTAATTGCAGGGTTTTAATGATGATTCTCGAGGTAATTCATTCATATAACCGTCATTCGCACGATCATTAATAAAAATTTCATGAATTTAATTAGCGCTGCATTTTATTTGTGGAAGAAAATTTTTATGTGAATTTAAAACTTTTTTTTAAAATCAACATGGGCCTATTTTGAATCAAACGCGTCGGTTACTCCTATTTCAAATTAGTTATCTCCCATTTAAAACGTCGCAATTTGCTAAAAAATTATTGATGCTAGTTCTTATATGGCACCTTTAAGTGCAACAGCGTCTGGTCTTCTTCTGATTTTGTATTAAGTGTGAAAAATAGTTGCTTACAGGATAAGGCTGTAATGATTTTGATGAAAAGTAGTCTATGCGTCAATTAATGTTTAGAGTAAAGAAAATTATTTATTGAATTTTGTTTATTTTGGCGCTGTCCATAATAATTACCTGATTAGGCATCAATGATTCGATTATGCCTGTAACTAATCGGCAGAAAATATCTGATTGAATGGTTCCATTGGCATTGGTATACTTGAGTGCTCGATTAAGTTGAATGGCAACAAGACAGTCGATATTTAGGCTTCTTTTAGCAGAGTGGGCACTAGTTGGCGTGTACTCTCTCTGAGCGTATCCAAATTATGGGCTGGTATCAAAATTTGTGCAAGTTTCATCGATTCATGCAAGCAGATGATCGATTTTATCTCAAATAATCACTCAGAAATTTTTTCTGAAAAACAGATTATTTAACGAAATTTTTTTCAGCTAGTATTTTTGAAATACGCAATCATGTTAGCTTTCGGTAAATTTTAAAGCGACCTCGTAATATCCCAAAGTTTACTGATGTGTTTAGAAGTCATTGTCGAGTATGTGTGTATTTATCACTTACAAGCCAATAGTTATTTTGCGATTGTTTCAGCTTGATGTGCATGCGAAATATCTGAGATAGCATGATTGTTTGTTCTCCTTATTCAATTTTTGTCTGTTGTAATTCAACGGATGATTCTCTGTTGTTTTAATCATTTAATATATCTTTTTCTAAGGCTCTGCACTTCACCATATATTTCTTGGTCCCAAATTTTTATTCACAAAAAGACTTATTTCCTAGATTAAGAGTTTTTTGCATTTTTATATGACCAAATTTAAATTATTCGTTCATATTTTGATACTTATAGGGTTTAAAAGTATTATAATCTATATTTTTATGTTTTCACTCATAAAATGAAACATCAGTTAAATTTTTGGAAAGTTGATGAATGGTTTCTCACTGGACTTTAATTTTGTACGATACGTGACGTTGTTGAATATTTTCTTATAAAATTTATCGAAACAGAAATTATCCCAGCTAATTCAATATGAATATTGTTTATTTTTCCATAAGAGTTACACTAAATAAGAAAAAATTTAAAATGGTGGGTATGCCTTATTTTATTTGTCATACTTATCTCCTTTTCTCAGTCAGATTGAGAATATATTGAATCAATGGTAGGGTTATGTGATAGGTATGATCCAATAACTAGAACAGGTACCAAAAATAATAGAAATAAATATTAAGAGGTTCCATCAATAAGATCTTTGAAAATATTACAAAAACAAGAATTCATACATCCCTAGCTGTTATCACTAAGGATAAATTGTCTAATTTATCAATTATCATATAAAATTTTATTTCTACCCACTTAATGTTTAATTAGTATCGTGATCGAGTTTTATTGAAAAAAAACCGAAATTGAGTGAAAAACACTGTAATATCATTCTTTTCGGTCAAATTAACACGAATTAAATCGGTGAAAATTTGAAGAAATCGGATGAATACAAGAATATCAAAAAGACAACAAAATAGACGAAAATTATGAATAAATAAAGAGGATTCATTTTTTATGTCACGATAGTCCAATAAGTTTCTGACTTCAGATAATTTTAGCTTATTTTCAGGAGCATTTTGTATAAAAAACATACATATTACTCATGAGGATAAATTCTTTCATAAAAATAATGAAAAAAAAACATAATAGCGAAAATATAGGTTCCCAGGGAATCTCAAACCCCAGTTTTCACAGAGCCGACAACTACTTAATTTCGGTGGTCCAACAGAAACTGGTTTTTTCAATTGCGAGGGCCGTTGACAAGCGTAAATTTACAATAAGTGATTAATTATTAAATATTTATAAATAAAATTGATTTTTAATATGAATTTACTAAAACTATTCCCTAAATTTTATATTATTATAATTTTTTTCCACTTTTTATATTTATATAATTTGAATTGTCTGCAAAACAGCACGAATGTTGATTTAAGATAGATAAATCTTATTTATGATAAAAGAAGCCACAAAAAACTCTTTCGTGTTTAAATTGAGGACTCTTTTCCATATAAAGCGAAAAAATATTGAATTAAAATATCTTTAAGCTGCTTCTCTTTCAATCCCATTTCCAATTTTTATGAATCAATATTTGAATTTCATACCAAAAACCAGAAATTAATAGCTCATTTATAATGTTAAATATCACACACATTAAAAGAATTTTATACGATATCTATAGATCTTGCAGTATATTTTACTGAATTTTTAACACTAATAATATTGTTTTATATTAAAAATGCAAGATTTTTCGGTATTTTTCCTACATTCTTTGTATTTTTCATGACGATATTTATTATTTTAATATCGTAAAATATGTTTCATTAGCTCTTCAATTCTTCTGATTCCATGATTGAATCAGTTAAACTTTATTGAATTAGTTTGATAAATATTTTGAATAATTAATCTTATTAATAGACTTTATTGAATTTTATAAGCAAAATGTTATTTATTATCCTCTATTTTTATCGATTAATTGAACAACTTTATGATTTATAGAATCAAGTTTTTGGCAAATATTAAAATATGTTGAGCAAAAAAATTGAAATTTATAATATTTCTCACAATCTATATTTATTATAAAAAGTCTTGTATTTTAAACTAGTTTTATTTGATTTCGATGAATAATAGTAGTTATTGAGCCATTCATGTTCGTTCTTTTTTTTTATGAAAAACAGTGTCTTCACTTAATAACAACAATCTTAAATTAAAAACATTAGTTTGTAATCTCTGGTTTAATTTTCTTAAAATTTCAGTTATATTTAAAATCAAATTTAAAAATTAGTTAAGCATCAATAAACGTCAGAAGGTGGTTTATGATTTTTATATTCCGTCTTAGTTGCGATTACTTCAATTCGATCATCATAAAATCTTCACCTCGACTTTGAACATACTTTCTTTTACTCCTGTCTAAAAATCTATTTTTGAAAATAGATTTAATTAATATTAGAATTTAGATTGCTACCAACAATCGATCTTATTATAATTTTACAAAATGGTTAGTGATTATTGTATCTTAAAACATATCAGTTAAATTGATTGGAAAGCAAGAACAAATTTATAATGAAATAAATTAGATTTTAGAAAATATTCATAAATTCCTAATAAAATTTATTTATCTAAGTTAAGAACAATAATTTAGTGTCTAAATAAAAAAATTAATAAATAATGATAATTTTAATGATTGCGATTTCTATTCTCAATTTTTATTCATCTAAAGAACATGATCGGAAATTGACCTCGAAGCATTAAAAAATTATCTGTCCAAACTGATATTTGATTTGTTTTTAATGCAAAAATATTTCATCTAAGTTATGTTTTTAGGGTGAGCTAAACCAGTGATCGGCAGCCTCTCTGTGCAAGTGTACCATAATTAGATTTATGAAGGAAAAAAACAGGTTTTTAAAACTTGGAAGAGCACACTTTCGTGTAGGGTTAAAACAATAGAGGGGATGTAGAAAGAAGGTTTTGATTTGTAGATGAAACAACTTATTTTTTTCAATTACTGCTTTAATGTAAAAATAAAATTTTAAAGAGACATAAATGAAGGAAAATATAATTTTATTACAGCTTTAAATTTTTTCTGTGATAATTTAATGATAAGCCTGGTCCTAAACATATTGTATCGGCGAGGTTAACTGATAAAGCCTTTTCTTCTGAAATAAAGTACGTTGGAGAAGTTAATGATTTTATACGGATTTTAATATTTTTCTCTGTTATATGATTTCGTTGCGGATTGATGACATAATTCATCATAGAAAATTTTTTCTTATATCCTCGTGCGTGCTTAAAAACTGTTAAAAAACACACCGAAATTTTTGATAAAAGAAAATCTGTCTCCTAGTTAATGCCATGTTTTAGTTAATATTTGTAGACGTCAATTTACATTTTTAAAAACATCATCTCAGTCATTTATAGATTTTAATTTAAAATTTATGAGATGCTGAATTCAATTGATTTTAACTAAAAATTATGAATATTTAAAAATTTTAAATAAGCGTATTTTACTCTCTTCTTCCACCTAGTGAAAGGCGTAACTGCGGTTGCTAAATACTGTGTTAAAACCAAAGTAATACAAATATTATTCAAAATTAAAATCGTAAAAAACATTTTTAAATAAAAATTCTAAAAGAAAAATTTAGAAACCCATAATCAAGATATTAATAAAACTTATAGATGTAAATATTTCAAAATTTACATCCGATTTTCATTTGGAGACGTTCTCGATCAAAGATGCTCTATGATAAAATTTTGGGTATCGACAAAATACATAAAATTTTATTGTGAAATTTACACACTTATATAAAAAATTTTTTCCAATAAATGATCTGATAAGTGCTATTAGTCACAAAAAACTGTTTAAAAGATGAGGGAAAAATAATGCCTTTTTTCAAATTTGAGTCTTGGAAGTATGGACTAAGTTACTAAATTAAAACATTTTAAGTTCTTTATGTGTAATATTAATAAGATGGTTAATAATATGATGTATTTTTCATTTTTTGAGATAATATAAACCAGAGCTGAGATCTTTTATAACGATAAAGAGCAGAGTCCGTATAGGTGAGAAAAATTACTGCGGATAAGTATATATAGGTGCTATTTTAAAGATTTTGAACATTATAGTGCGAGTATTATAATTTAAATTCTAATAATATTGAGAAAAGTTATACAAAATAAAAACTACGTCTTAGAATCATATTTAATGTGTCTTTGATACATGTAATGCTGATAAAACAATAGTTGTTGCTCTTCTAGTTCCTTAGCAAAGTTAATATTTCCAATATTTTCTCGAAATTCTTGATGAGAAAGCAGATCCAAAAAATATAGGCTTTGTGGATATCTATAAATTATTTGGCAGCAAACCTTAAGAATTTTGGGTAAAAGTAACTGACAGCCACTGCGTTTTCGGAATTATTCGGTTAATGGCCATAGGCTTAGATTCAAATACATTATTTTTAACTGAAAAATTTAAATTATAAATATAATTTAAAATGTGTATTTTATATTTATTAAATTTATAAGTTCTTGGTAGGGGTCCGAGGATTGTTTTTTAAATAAGTACTCGGCGATGTACTCTTCCAAATGAACAGATAAGTTCGTTCCCCTCTTTTTTAAGTTCCTTTTAAGCTTTTGCCAACTTGACTCAATTGTCTGTGTATTAACCTGTGGATTGTCCGGATTTAAAAAATTTTCTGAATGATTAACCATTTCGTGGTTGTATCCAATCGAATTTAGATTCCCATATCCTGCCCACGAATCGGAATATATTATTGTACCGGGTAAAACTCTTCTAGTTATTACCCCTTGAAGAGTTTGACGCTTACGATCTGGTAAGATTTCAACAATCATTTTTTTTCGACCGTCAAGATTTGTAGTTCTTTCTATTGCGCCAAATATCCATATTTGCGGCACAATCCGACCTCTATTATATTTTCTCTTGCTTATGAGACATTCGTCTATTTCTATAATTTTTCCCTGACCGCCAATCATTCCTCTTTGTATATTAGTGTAAAATATGTCCATAACTATGTCTCTACAGAAGCGATAGTGATCGATCGTAGACCTCTTAGAAATTCCGTATTGAAAAGTGAATTCCTTGATCGGAGTGTCTCTTGACCATTCATACATAATGGTTAAAACTTGTTTAAATTCTAATTTTGTATTTTCAAAAAAAGAGCCTGACCTCAAACTGATTGCAATAGTTCCTGAATTTAAATAGTTTTTAAATTTCAAAAAATAAGATATAAATATTACACGCTATAAATTAATCACTAAAGGTGGAAACAAATTTCAATTTAAGAAAAAAAATAATATATGTAGAACTGATTTTTCAATTTTTCACCCGATTATTTTAGTTATATATTATTGCCGATCATCTGTTTTATAAATTAAAAAATAATTTGAACAAATTAGTACCATGTGAACGGTTATGGCAAACCCATCTTGATACATCCTGTGATGCTGAAAATCGGCCTATTTTCATAGAACCCCCACATTTTGGACATACTCTTCTTGCCGCAATTAAATTTTCCTCCTTTAGATAATTTATTATAGAATCAATGCTTTCAAACCGATTAAATAATATTTGACGCTGCATTTGAAAAGGTTTTTAAAAATTATATCAAGCATGCGCATAAACGCAGTGGCTGTCAGTTACTTTTGCCGAATTTTGTATATTTTGGTTCTTTCCAATATTTCAAATATTCTAAATAGTTACAAAATTCTTTATCCTTAAAAAATCCATATTGAGCTAAAACTGTCAATTAAATATTAAACAGAACAATTTAAATAATATGGGTTGCATAGGCACTGAACAAACTCAAGCTCCGTCTCAAATCTTATTCTATTACTGTCCTGATTAGTAATTTCCATCACGAATTCCAGTTTTCATATTTGCGCATGCTAATCGAAAAAAGTCGATTTGAATTTTTCCTGTCTCGGTAATTATTTTGAATCTTTTTCGGCAGCAGAAATGAATGAGATAGATATCATTTTTTGTAAGAAAAAATTATTATTTCATTAATGCAATAATTAATGGGCGGTCTCATCAGATAAAAAAGTTAATTAAAATCACGCCATTTTTCAATGATTTTGATTTTTGCGCACGAGCATAATGATGGAGTGCAATGTCTGCAATGTTAAAAGTTTTGATTTTGGCGTAATTTCTGACTCCAAAGTTTCACTATTTTATTTTTTATTTGATCACAAGATTTTATGTAGGCATGGTACATGTCCTACGTGCGGTAGTCTCGAGAAGCTGATATTCACAGTGGGAGTTTTCGATGCCAGTAATTTTTTCGGTCAAATAAACTAAAAAAGAGCTTGATGTCAAGGTGCTCATTTTTTAGAAGTATCTATAAACATACCTGGTTTGAAAATTCACATATACGAATAAAAATCGCAATGAGGCTCACATCTTTGTGGATATTGACAAGCCCACCTCGTCAAAGCATCGCCATGCAGTCATTTAAATTAGGATGACATACTGTGGTGGATTGGTTTTCATTTTGTCGAGAAGTATGTCTCGATTGGTAGGCTCAGAAGTCCTCTCCTATTGGTTGACCTGGATCAATTGTTGAAATTCACTAGGACAAGATTGGCAAAAGAAAATTTAACCGCGGTCGTTGGTTGGAAGGCTATTGAATTTTCGGGGGGCATGAACCAACAACAAAAAAATGTTTTTGTTGTTCAGATTGCTGATCGAACAAGGGAGGTACTGTTTTTAGTAATTCATTCATGAATTCTATCTGGGACCACAATCATTTCTGATTGTTGGCTAGTCTATAATACTTTAAATGAAGAAGGATTTTTACATCTATTGTTTAAAACTCCCTCAATTTTGTGGACCCTGACACTGGAGCTCACAGAAATGGAATAGAGAGAAGATGGAGAGAAGTTAGATCCAAAATACCCAGATATGGGACGCGTAAATATCATGCTCATGGTTATTTGGCTGAGTTATTTTTTCAAACGAAAATATCCAGATATAACAGATATATTACATCTTTGTTTACCGCAATTGCTTCAATTTATCAACTCAATGGACATGAGATCGTTGAATAAAGTTTTATCGTTATTTTATAATGTATTAAGCTACAAAACAAAAAAATTTTATTTGCACTCTATAAAATCTTGATTTAACTTAAATTTCTGTTTTTTGATCACTATACGTCTTATTTTTCTGTTTAGGCTCTAAATATAATTTAAATTAATTATTTTTTTTGCATTAAACGCCATTAATGACTTCGGATAATATCGTTATTTGATCTTTTTAGTGAAAGATTACTCTATAACTCACATATCTATCGAGACCGCCAGCTAATTTCTTACTAATTTTATTTTGAGCACAGATTCTGATTCCATCGGTTGTATATTTTTCTAATTTGCAACAGAAAGTAATTTGACAAAAATACCATTTTATCTATTTAAAATTGTCAGTAATTTTTTTCGAAGTCGATTCATTGCTACATTTTCAATGGTTCTTTCAAGATGGTTAATGGTTTGAAAGTCGGTGTTAGTAGAGCCATCTAATGTGTCTTCTAGTAGAATTCTTAATAGTCTCAAAGAAATAATTCCCTTGCCTATAGATATAAGTGGATCTGCTTCACAATCTACGTCGTAATCATTCTTTTAGTTGACTGCTTCACTACTTGAGCAGGGATCCGTTTGCTTGAGGATTACTAAATCCGAGAGATTAACTGGAATTGTAATATTATCATAAATTTCGATATATTCTTTAAAAGACTGGTCAATATCGACGAGACATACTTTTCTCAGAGATTAAAAAATTTAATCATCTCTCTCGCATTCAGGAGCAGAATTTTTAATCTCGTTTGCCACAATTATATTTTGGGGAATCTAGAAAATAAATATTTTTTTGGAAACAATTGATAGTTGTTTTACGTGTCACATGATCCTAATTGTCTTTGAGCGTGTAAAAAACGTCCAGCAAATTTAGGTTCGTTGGGGAAGTGTAAGTGTGGAAATCAATCGCTCTATCGCAGACAGGAAGCCTTTTAAAATGGGTTTTTAGGCTATCAATCCCTCATGCGTTTAGTGGTTGCGAATGATAGGTTGTGTTCGGAGGAACGTAAAAAATTTAAATGTTAGATAATAATTCCATTCTAGGATGAGCAGAACAGTTGTCTATGATTAGGGAAATATTACGATTAACTATTTTTATTTTGGCACTCATGAAATGTAAAAATTCGTTGAAAAGCTAGGATTAAGCTATATTTTACCCATTTGTACAAACTAATGAGTTCGGTTTAACCGTATATCCGAATTTTCAGCATCCGGATTAAAAGTAAAAATTAAATAGAAGTCAATGATATAAATGTTCGTACATTCACTAGGGTTCGGATTAACTGGATTATACTGTATTTTTTTTAGGTACATGGTAATGTTTGCAACGCTTTAAACCTTTAGATAATAAAAATAAAATTGTATAATTGGCATATCATTTCAGCTTAAAAAACGCTGCAGAAAAGAGTCAACTAATTTACTATATCAATTCAACACACAAATAAAATAATGTGACGCCTCTATTAAAGAATCATTTTTTTCCTGACTATAGAATTAAATTTGTTAATGGTACTACATACATTCTAACAAATCAAAGAAATACATCCAATATATTTTTATCTATTCTTAGTGCAAACAAATGTAGCACAATAACTAATATTTATCCACCCTTTAGATATCAAAAATGTTGATGAATTTGAAAATGTAGTTAACAAAGTTTAACGATACATATGATATTTAGTAGAACAGATATCTGTATAATTTTATTTAAAAGCGTAACTTGCACGTGTGTACTCGTAGAAAAATAAAAATGTGAGAATAATGTTGCTCGTACAATTATATTGGACAAAGAAATCAAGATCCATAAAATAATACTTTGGTCATTATTAATTGTAAATGATATCATCCACATCAAAATTTATACAATTTTAAATTCTTTGAAATTAACACCTTTAAAATGAATAAAGGAAATATTTTATTTCGGCGATGGTCGGAGAAAATGTGTTCGATCTTATAAAACAGTTTATAATTAAAAAAACCAAATAAAGTTTAACATCTTCGTGATGGCCGTGTTAGATTACAATATTCAAAGTCATTTAAGCATTTCTACTTACAAATTTTTAAATTTTGTATATTGTGGTCCAATAAAAAATGTTTTATCTGTATTACTGCCTCTTACAAGATTGTCATAGAGATAAAAAACACCTATTGGAAAATAAATTAATATTTTTTTTGTGTAGCACTAAAAAGTAGACAACGATATTGAATTTACGAACGAAAGCAGTAAATATCTAAAACTGATTTTTGTGATACTTAATAAATTATTGATAAGTTAATCAAAACGATGTATTGCAAGTGGTTCAACTTCAAAAGATTAATGAATGGTTACATTTAAATCTGCAAAATCATCTCGTTTCAACAATTTTCCTAAACACCGAGGTTTGGGGACCTCTAT
Source organism: Cyprinella venusta (assembly GCA_038021265.1). Classification (NCBI taxonomy): domain Eukaryota; kingdom Metazoa; phylum Chordata; class Actinopteri; order Cypriniformes; family Leuciscidae; genus Cyprinella; species Cyprinella venusta. The sequence continues at coordinate 20,263 of JBBNEX010000484.1, forward strand.
TCGATTTGATATTTTGCAGTTTCAATTATAAGATAAAAAACACCCACGGGAATTGACACGGATAAAAAATTATCATTTTTAAGATTTAAGGTTTTAAATTAAATTAAAACCTCTGTTGATTTCGGATTTATTTGAAAATAATTTTTAAAATTCAACGGTTGCAGTCTGAATATACTTTTTGCTAAGAATCGTTTTTGTTGGTTTTTTCAGAAGATTTATTAAATTATTATGTTTTTTCCTTAAAGATTGAATGAAGATTGCAGATATTCTTTACGTGATTTGCACGGTTTAAATTAAGGTAAAAATGCTTAAGAACATATTTCTTTGCCGATAAACGAATCATTTCGGCCAAAATTCCCGTTCATACAAAATCATATATTTTTTATCTATGTCTGACCGATTTGATCGACTTAATTTTGATTAAAAATCATATTTATCAATTTTTTTTTTATTTCAAAATAATTATTTTATTTTCCATCCATAATGGTTTTTGTTACAGCAAGCTTGAGCGAGTGGGAAAAATACTGTAATTCTGTCGTAAAATAGTGTATACTTCTTTTTGATATCCATCATTTGATATATTTAAATATATTTTTTATACCATTGGTTTTTTTTTTGTAGTGATTGTGTTTTGAAAACCACCATTCGATTCAAAAAAATCTAAAAATTCCAAATACGTTTAAAAGAAAAGTGTGTTGGGTATGCTTTATAATTATAATTTAAATTTGAACAAAAATTTATGAATTTATTTTATTTTTTTTTCCAACCGCCTGAGGGAATCTTTCACGGCACCTTAGGTCTCCCTGCTGAAGTCCAGCTCGCTACTTTTTATTAGAGACTTTACCGGTGGGATTTAGGGTCCGGATCGTGGTCCTCCCATATACTTCCTTCCCCGTTTAGAACCAGAGACGGCCAGCTCTGGTAGTGTGGGACTTGGATCTTCCGCACCCAATAAATCGTTGCGTTGCGTGCGACCACTAGGTCAGCGATGCCGCGAGCGGCGTCCGCTCTCTGATGGATTTATTTCATTCCTATTAGCATATAACAAAAAATATTTAATTTTCAAAAATCCTGTTTTAAATCTGCAAGACTTATTCGTATGTTTAAAGATGCATTACAATTGAAATACGCCATATAGAATGATTGAATAAAATGGTGATAGATACAAAAATTTATATCAAACGAATATTTACGTACAGTGGTTGAAATAAAACAGATTTTTCTAATATTTGATTAAAAAATTAACGTTAGATTGATACAGTTCAGGAAACAAACTTACGTCATTATTAGTGCACATTGAACAAATACTCGTATTTTTATTAATAGAAGAAATATTAACACTAAAAATGTCAGAAATAACCATTCTTACATCAAACAAAGATAAGATTCTGTAACTCTTCAGAAATATCATTAATAAAAACAAAAAAGAATTCTATCAAAGATACATTTTATGAGTTAAGACAAAATTCGTAAAGCTTTTTGCGACAAATCTAAGGTTGTGTAAAAATGTAAAAAATTCTCTTTCAAAACTGACCAAATAAAAATAACAAAGTAAAATTATTCAGGTTTGATAAAATTTGGCGATTATTAACCTTCCACAATATTAACAGAGGCATCTATAATTTTATTAAGATTATCACTGGATTATGATATATCTGCTTTAAGCTAAAAATTGATATTCCCACATCCAAAAGCTTTATTGACGCATTTTTGAGCTTTTCATATTTCGTGTTATTAAAGTTTGAAAAATGTTTTTACACGTTTTTATTGCTCTTGATGGCTGGATTTTTTCCGATTACCTACTCATTAGAAGGAAAAAACGAAAATTATTAAATGATTACACAAATTATTGAGTACATATAATATCGGATTTTAACATGAGGTTTAATATATGAAATAGATTTGGATAAGATTTATGAAATTTAAGTAACTAATTTTGTGTATCTCTATCTTAATGACATATGCCAACGACTTTCTTTAGATATTTTAATGTTAACACCCCTTCAAATTTCAGTTTTTCGTTATTATTGTATCGTATTGTCTATTTTCATGCATATTAGTCATATTTTAATAAATTCCAAATCTGCTTATTTTTTGTCGATTTAATAATAAAATATGAATTTGAATGTTTTCAATACTGATTAAAAATTATTTAGATATTATTTATTTGTGATTTATATTGATTTTATGTCAAATAAATTGTTTGATAAGACATCAACACTCTTATCTGTATTTTGATTAGAAGATGCTACTAAAATAACGCAATGGTCAGCCATTTTTAACACAGTTAAGGAAAAGCATTGAATTAGAAATTTAATTTAGTTTAATTTATAATTAAATTTTTTTGAAAAATACATTCCAATTGATTATATTGTGTTCATTGTTGAATAGTTGTAAGTTCATTACTATTGAAATGAGACACTGGGCATAATCGATAAAAAAGCTCACCCTAGCAAATTCAATTGCTAATTCATACAAAATTGTTTAATTTATAAGATTTTTTTCTTAAAAGACAAAAAAAATGTTTTTATGGCATGATACCTGAATTTTTAGGTATCACCGACGTCAACTGAAACGATCAATTTTACATCGAATAATAGTTGCAAAAAATGTTTTTTTTAGCAAAGTATACAGCTTTTCAAAAAAAATGTATCAAATCCCTCGTTGTGAAAATCAGAAATACTTGTTCAGAATTATACTTATTTTGAAGAGTTTTTGCCCATGATATTTGATGATTAAGTGTTTCCAAAAGTAGAAACAGTTCTTATTATTTTTATAAATGTCACTGGCATATCCACCTTTAAAAACTACTGAGCTAGATTCCATTTCACAAATGAGTGTAACATTATCTCTATCAAGAGAAATTTAGGCATATAATGCCCTTATTTTTAGATTATCTGAAATATTATGGCTCTCAGCAACCCTATAATTGCTCAATAAATTTTATAACTTTGATTATACGCTTAAAAAGAAGAATTAAGTGATTTATTAGCTCTGTGATATTTAATTTGTTTTAATGGAAAAATTCTTTAAAATGATTATTTATGTTCAACTTCAGTCATTTATCCATTTTAAAAATGCTTTGCCAATAGTGGAACATTTAGACACACACGGTATAAATAATATTTTATAATTGATTGATTAAATTTTTTGAATTTAAATAAGTAATTGTGCATTTATAAGAGGAAACTTTTTACTTTATTTTGAATTATTTCATGATGTTTTTTGAATCCGAATTATTGCAGTAATAGTTTTAAAATATGTAGTTAATGTAATTGAGATTGAAAGCATGAAAATAAATAAATAATGACTGACATTAATAAAATTGACGATGCGCTAAAATTTGATGCAGAAAATTTGTAAAGCCTATAGAATTTTAAAATTCTAATTTTCAATATGTATAAGAAAAAATCATTTACTATGCGGCAGGATGTAGCATAGGTCGAAAAATAAGGATCATTTCACGACTAATAAATTATGTTTTACCATTCGGCTATAAATTCGACTTTTTATGGATCATCATTTTCGAAATTAAAATTGAAATTATTGCAGTCTAAATATAATAATATTCAAAGAAATAAAATTTCAAATAAATTTCTCACAATGAATATTAGCCGGTTAGGTAAATGGCGAACAATAATTTAGTAAAAAGAGTAATATAACACAAAATTCATAGTTTGGTTTTTTTAATTTTTAATAAGTGTCTATTAGCTGACCAGCATCCACATATATATCTGTTTTAAAATTGCCAAATTGTAAAGGCTTTATTAGCCGAATTTTTTGATCACGTGAACTAAGAATTTACGTTCTATGATGAAGAAGATATGATTTATTAGTGTTATGGCTGAAATAAATGTATCAATTATATTAAACATAAACGCATAGTTAATGATGTTTTCAATATCTTCAAATATACCTGTTTTGTGATCTCGAATTTATCAATTTAAAAAGTCTTTTATCTATTTGATCATTTAATAATTTCAATAACTGTAAACCTTGACTGTAAGAATTACAATCAAGGAAATTGATAATCGTTTAAACTCACCTGAAAAATCCTGCAATGACGATTAAACACATGATTCTTCTTGACAATTGAGTGATATGTAAATTAAAATCAAACAAAATTGTAAAAAATCTCGTTATAAATATTATTAGTCTGACTATTATTTCATTACAATAGTCACCTTCTATTAACTTAAAATCATTTTTATTTATCCTGAAAATGCCAACAAAATTTAGGTTTTTATTGTATTCTATGTGTTTATTTATAATTAACATGATAATTATTCTTTTAAAAATTATTTGATGTGCATATATGATAGACAGCAGAATCTGTATCGAATCAATTCCTTTGTGATGGTTGCTATGGAAACGAACAGTATTTTTAGATTCTACGCATTAATTAATCAGTTTAAATTGTTTTTTGACAATTATTACACCCTATTTCTGACCAAGAACAAATATTAATATTTTAATAAAAATTGGTTTAAATATCGCCGACTATTACGATCGCTTGGATAAAAAAATTGTTAGTAATGTCTATGTTATAATTTTAGATATCGTGCTATAATTCTTATTTAACAGGTAACAGAGTAGATAAATCATGATACACAATGAATATTTCATAAAAAGAAGAATAAATAATTATAATTGGTATGATATTATTCTTAAAGGGCCGTGATCAAATAAGCCTTCGCTAGTGTAAGTCAAATCAAACATACTTTTCGGCATTTTTTCTATTTGATGAAAATTAACGATCTTATTTGGTTGTAGTAATTTTCAGTTTTAGGTAAAATTCATGGTTATTAAGAATGGGAAATAATGCCTAAATAATGATCATGAAATGATTATTTGAAATGAATCAAATAAAGCCTTATCTTTGAGTTTTAATGAAGATATGAAGATTTCGAAATTCGTTGAGTGTTTTTTATATTGAAAACAATCCCGAAATAAGGACAGAATATTGGGATCGTTAATTATTTTGTTTTCTTGATATAGATACCATAATTTAATAAGTATCTTAAGTACAACTAGATCGTATTTCTCATGTGGCATATTTTTCATAATAAAAAGCATGAAATTGCAGATATTAAAATATGATTGATCTTTAGGTATTATTTTTGGTGTGAATGAAGTACAAAAGCAGATGTATGTCAGCGATCTTTTAAGAAATAGACTTGCATGTGTTTTTAACAGACTGAAAAACTTTGGTAAGTAATTTAAATAAATATTTTGGTATTCTGTTCTGTCGTCAATTAATGCCACACTAAAAATATTTTCAACTGTTCGAATAACCAATTGAATATGGGAATGTAGATATGTTGTTGTATGATATATTAAGTCAATAAATATTTCCATTGAGGAAATAGAGAAACCAATAATGGGAGAACAGCTACACACGCATGGCAACTTCTTCAATAAGATGTCGTGAAGAACATTTATGAGCTCTGTTGAATAGCAACTACCGGATATCTTAATATTCTCAGAAATTTGTGATAAAATTTTTGTCATTTGAGGGATATCATCAAAACGCCATGATATAACACAAATAAAGCAAGTTATATAGGTGTTTGAGTATTTTGAGAAGTTTGAAGAAAGATTCTTGATTGGAATTTCAAAAAAAATGTATAAAATATTGTCAAATTTACGTTTAGATGATAGAATCGTTTGTTTCCATGTAGAATATTTTTCTCTTTTTCTATCAGATAGCCAATAAATAATTATATCCAAAGCTGGAAGATTATCAACATTTTCATTAAAATTCTTGAATAAAGTTGATAAAGGTTGGTCTTTTTCGCTTATAGTAGTGCTTAAAACAATATTAATCAAAGAAATCAAACATTTATTAGTATCACCTTCAGATGTCTCAAGAATGACTCGGCAAAATATCAAATACTGAATAGTAGGTAAAAATGAGTCATCAACCTTGTTTAATATTGCTTGAAGCCTATCGAATATATTATGAAATTCAGCTTCAATAAGAGTTGTGAAGGATATATCCTGATTTTCCCATGGATCGGATAATAATTTTAATAAATTGTGTTCCCCATAAGTGAGTGAATGGAGACCAAGAAGCTTTTCAATTTTTGATCTATTGATTGACATTTTTCTCAAACTCCTTTCACGCAATCGCAAATATTGGGCAAACAGAAAATTTTTATATTTTACATTCATGATAAAATAAATGCTGATAAGGCATTAA
>JBBNEX010000486.1:0-26356 GCA_038021265.1 Cyprinella venusta
TCAGATGCTTGAGGAAAATGGCCAAAAGCCTATTTGATCGATCACATACATCTCAATTTAAAACCCAAAAAAAGAAAAGTTGAATTTGATGGAATTTTTTTCGGAAATAGCAAGTCATTAAAAGAAAACCAGCTAAATTCTTAATTAGAGTCATATAAATGACAAACTTTGGGGAGTGAAAGTCAAATTTCATATTACTACTGAAAGACAGCCACTGAATCTATTCCTAGAACTGAAATTAAATATCTGATAGAGTAAAACTAAAAATTTATGCCATTTTGTAAATATTTTAAAATTTTTTGTAAACTGAAGTAGTTTAATCACGATCGATAAAAATTGCTTGAAAATTTATAAGAAAGTGATGATTTAGAGGTTTTCACTAATAATAGACTAAGAGCTGTGACGTGTATGAAAATTACTTCGTTTAACAAGATTATTGTGTGCATGTGAAATATTTCGCGCATTTAAGCTTGTAAATAATCCTAAAATAGTTGAATTAAGCGCATAAAGTTAAATATTTATAAATACTATATTTAAAGTTGCACATCTTTTCTCAATATTTCTTAAAAGAGGAGGTGATTCTGTCAAAAAAATTTATGAAGGGGTAAAATATAATCGGTGTCTTGTTTTCCAAAAAAAGCTTTAATATCTCATAAATGTAAAAAATAGTTGAATATTTCATCATTGACAAGTCCTAATTATGATCGAGCTTTGATCTTTTTTCAGTTTATGCGTCAGTGAAATATTCAAGCGCATTCAAACAAAATTTGATATTTTTATTTTGGTTCTTTAATCAACATTTAAATTTTACCTTTTTATTTCCCGCCTATCACATTATTACTTAAAGAAATTTCAGCTGCAATACATGCACTTCCTTTATCAAATCTCATATTAAAAATCAAATCATTCTGTCCCAGTGATACATTTGCATTAATTCGCTTAGCAAACAAGAATTATGTCTATGATCTCATTTTTCGACGCATAGATAGACACAGTTTAACAATTTCGCACGTAACCATAAAAATAGTTAAAAAACTCATATTCGTTCAGATAAAAGAAAAACAACCTCCTAAAGATATAGATATGCATTCAGATGCTAAAAGAGACATTGCTGGAGTTGACTTATTGTCATTTTTCGAGAATTTAGCCTTGAATTGTATAATTAATTTGAAATCAATTTAAATTCAAGGATTGCATGCATAAATCTAAAGACAGAGATGGAAATTATAAATCAAAAGATTAGTTACTGATTTAAAGAATATTGAATGTCTGGGGCCCACGAGCGAATGGCTGCAAATATTTTTGTAATTAAAGTTCCTGATCTAATAAGGATGTGACTATTATCTTTAATATAGGTTTGGATGCTTAATGGAACTGAAATAATCATTAATTGTCATCGACCTTACAATTATTTCCTTAAAGAGAGATTTGATCTAAAATATCCCGTTGTGAAACGGTGAAATATTTCCATCGTAAAATTATTGATCAAATTAAATTTATAAGAAACAGCACGTAAAGAACAAACCCTCATTATTGCTGTTCTTGATTTATCCTCTTGATTAAAGTAAATATTTAAAATTTAGTTTTATCTAATAACGATAATTTATTAAGCGGGTTTAGCCATAAGTAGAACGCATCTCATAGAAAGATTCTAATTTCTAGTATAATTAATACCACAAAGCATATTCAGTGATACCTAACATAACGTACTCCTCGGATAACGGTGGCTGCGCATAAGGTACTTTTTTACGCTAATAGATAACTCGCATAATGAACCTTGCTTCGCACAGTAAACAAAATCAGATTCCACTATTTCGCGCAATAGTGCGTGTTTGTCATGAATTACCATTTATTCTTGAGAAGGAACGATATCAGCACATAAAATTGCTCCAAACGGAGGTTTTAATTTTTTTTTTGACATAAAAATTAATATTTTTTTTTGTCATTGTATTTTAGTACAAAGTATGCTTCGCATTACGATATTTACGGATAAAGAACTTTATCCAAGAACGAATTAAGTAAGTTATGCGAGGTATCACTGTATAATTTGTTTTTGTATTATGTCTCTGTACACATCTAGTTTTCATAAAAAATCATAAAAGAGGTTTTGTCAATGCAATAAATTATGATAAACATACAAATCAGATATTTCTTTACACGTTTCCTGCATTTCTGCCAGATATTATCGCTTCCAAACATTCTCCGACCTCTTCTAATTCCTTTTTAGTGTTTTAAAAATACTAACGAGCAGAATGAGAATAGAGGTCCGTATCATGGTGGGTAAAATATCTTAACGGGTTAATTGGACATGAATTCATCACGACTGAGACGAAACTTATGTTTTCCATGACAAATATGAAAGAATTTCAGAGCAGTAAATCAAAACAAGATTTTTGAGAAACCAGTTAAAATAGTGTTGGAAAACCTTTTTTGACTTGCGGGTTAATAAATCAACAAAAATCTAATGGATGGCCACTATGTCAGAATCCAAACTATTTACCAAATAATAAAATTTGATTCACAAAAAATAAAATTTTTGATCTTTTAATTGTTTACTTAATAATTCTCTGCCTTGTAATATGTAAAAAATGTTAATTAGGCGCAAATTTGAGGCCAATGCTGTAGAGCAGTGGTCGGCAAACAGTGTGTCGCGGCACATTCGGGTGCGATTTGAAATTTCTGGCGGTGAGGCGAAAAAAGTTTTAAATATTCTCATAAACTTTGTGTTATGTTTAATACATAATTTTTTAAATCGTTTAAAAGTCTATTGTCTCAAAATAAAATTATTTATTATTGCTCATGCGAATTAAATAAATTTAAATTGTAAAAGTTTTAAAAAAATTAAATCAAATTTTGTTTTAACGCACACCAATAGTTTATAAATTTGATTTTTTAAAAATTCATATATTTCAGTGATTTTAAGAATTAATTTACGAAATAACATGCCAGAAAATCAATAAATATGTAATTTAGCTCCGAAATGTTTCCTAAAAACAGCACTGGATGCTAAAAAACGAAATTATCTTAAAAATTCATTATTAAATAGATTTTTATAAGAAAAATAATCATAAATTGCTCATTCGCTAGATGTCTTTGAAATATTTGTCGAGCCAATCTATGAAACTTGCAAACTTTAAAGGTATTTAATAACCGATCATCTAGTCTTAGCTAAAAATCTTAAAATATTTCTGGAAATTAGCAGAAAACATTAAGAAGCAATCATATATTGTATAAAATTTTTCACTATTAAAGCGAGGCCCATGTTTTGAGATGCTTAATTGGCGAACACATGGCCTTACAGAATACTTTACGCTAAGAGCCAAAATTAGCGACCTGATCATTACAAATTACAGAATTAATTTATTTTGATAAATAACTGTAACTAAAGTTTGTCAAATACCACTTTCAACATAAATATCTTTGAAGAGGATCCAGGTTTTCTTATGATATAAAAATTCAGATCACATAATAATATTCAAAATAATGACCTGCTCCAAATTTTACGGCCAATAATACAGATTGCCAAAAGTGTTGACATAAGTAACAAAGCCAAATAAGTTACCTGTGCTATATAAGTTATCAAAGGTCGAAAAGATGATAAATTTCCATTCTTTGAAGTAAATTTTGAAATAACAACGGGAATAAATATTTTTGAATTTGTCAAGACCAAAATAATTGAATTTTTACTCAAATAAGAAAATTTTAATGATGTATGCAGCGACAGTATTTTACATATGCAAGAAAGATATTATGTATTTGTAGCGTTGATATTAAAGGATAATTGGAATGTAGAAATAATCTACTGTATGATTCATAGACAAAATTTAGTTGTGAAACCATGACCGCACGGATTAATGATTAGTTGAATGTACTTGCGAATATAATCAATTTTATCATTTTAATATCGCTTTGTAAGAAAATTTTAGGTAATTATGCGAATCCATAGAATTCGATCATCGTTCACTTTGTATTACAGGAAAATTAATTAGCTATAAAATTTGAAAGTACTTTCTCGATTTTTTGAAATTAAATCAGAAAGAAGTAGCGTTTTCTAAAACTAACTGAAACAACATTTTTTTATTTATTGTCGATGTGGTATTGTGAATTTTAGTGTCAGTTCTTTGTTGAATTTTTGAAAAAATGAATAAACTCTATTTGAATTTGTAGGTTGAGGAGGAAAATGTTATTAATCTTCATTAAATTGGTTATTTTAACAGAATTTATGATTCGGGAGTTGTAAAATTAAAATTGTTTACTCTGATATTTTGAATTTGATTAGTAAAAATAAAATTAGTAAAGATGGTGCAAAAGTATTTAAAATACGCGCGATAATTTGATTTTAATTTTTTAAAATTTTGATACATCTCAGAATAAATCATATATACTTTTTAAGCCCAATGTACGGTTTAATCACGAGTGAAAAGCATTTATTTTTTAAAAAAAGCGACTATCTACGCGTCAAGTTTTGTTTTTTTTAAATTGAGATCTCTATTTTTCGATTTCACTTAATCAAAAGTATCATGCAAACCTTAAATCGATAAAAGTTTCACTTACCTCTTGCTAATCGCATTTATGCAAATAAGGCTTTTCATGATTGACGGAAATAAAATAAAAAATAGAAAGGGTATTAATAATAGATATGTTCCCCTTTTGGATTATCAAAAAAGATCCACTATAGATTAAATTTGCCAACACAAACAGCAAAATTTATCTCAAAATAATGTTTTTTATTCTCCTGTTTTCCCTTCAAAGAAAACTTACTGTAAATTTTAATACAAAAGCGACAATAAAAAAGTCAAAAATTGAATAAAATTTTTACGCAGATGAATATTTTAAACAAATTTTTATGTGCCGCAGCGCAAAAAAGTTTGCCAACCACTGCTCTAAGTCAAGACTTAAATTTTTTATTTAAATGCCGGTTTAAAGGTTTAAGAATTAAAAAAATGTTTTTTAGGAAATGAATACCAAATATTTTAGAACGTTCTTTAAAGGAATGCCTTTTTTGAAATATTTCTTTCAACAATATCTCAATTGAGCCAATTTTTGATGAATGCCCTCATTTTATTACCACCTGCACTTTAGTTTTTGATTTTTATTTTTTAATGGGTTTGTATGTGGCGAAGCAATTAGTCAGGAGACAAAAATAAAATTTCTATCATTATGCAAATCTATTTCGAGTCTGTACTGTCCGTATATCATAAAAATCTAGTGTGCCAACAAAGTTCCTCTGAGAATCAAAACCCACTGGTCAAGTTTGTTGTTACTTTGAGCTAGGGTAGAATGAGTTTAGGTTAAGGGCACTGTCTGTCAGTCATAAACCTAAATATTCGGTTTTCACCTATGATTAATTATAAAAAATATTAAGGGGTTACAGCAGATCACGGTATATACATGCTTGATATATTTACTAAAATAGTTTTATTAAAAACTACTTAGACCCCAAACGACCGGGAGAGCTAGAATCTGCATACGAAATCATAAGCATTTGACAGTTGGCTTCTCATCCTAATAAAAAAATTTTTCAATTAGTTCTGCCCGTTGGTAAAGTTGATCATCTATTTGTTTTAATTCCCATTCATTAACGATACTCCTAAAATTTATACTCTATATGAAAAATTCGATATATTTTGTCTAGTGTATATTTAACATAATGAGACATTGAAAGGGATTTAGTTAATCTGTTCCTTAATTGAAAAAATTTGTAAATGACAGAGGTTGATAATTAAGAAGGGTGAAAAATAAGAAAGCAGAAATAAGACAGGTTTGACTGATTTTTTTATATTAGGGATTAAAAGGCAAAAACTTATCCTTATAATACGGAGTAAGGTGGCCTGTTCAAGCAATTAATAGAAATTTTATCTGAATGTTGTCAAAATCTATCAAATCTTAGGAAATTCATTGTGATGAATAGATATAATCACCTTTTTATACTTACAATGAGAGTGTTCATAACTTTAATGATTTTTATCAGTTTTAAAAATGTTTTAGCGTTCAGCAGATATACAAATAGCCGCTGCCTAAGGTCTACAAGTTGATATATTATGGTTACGGTCTAAATTTAATCGAAAAAATTTTGATTTATTTAAGCAGAATAACGCTAGGGTTTTAGCCAATCAAACGTTTTTCTAGGATCTTAAGCCATAAAAATAAGGTTTTAATAGGATTAGGTTTAAAAATTATCGTTCCTGAGCCATTATGATCTTAAATAGTAAAAAAATTATCACGGCCATTGCGAGGCCACGGTTTAGCCACGATTTGGCCACAGATATTAAAAAATCCTTAAATTATGTAGATAAAGTAAATAAATGCCAATGAGTATACATGAATCAGGGCAAGCTATCCTTTCCTAAAAGGGAATATATTATTAATGATATATTCGAATTGAATGACATCAAGTCTCTTTTATGTAAGAAGAAACCCTGTCATTTATCTTGCGACCTCTCCCCCTAATAACCACGAATGTGGTGAAAGTGATGGATAGCAATAAGGTTGAAATGCTGTTATCAATCAAAAACTATATTATACAAAAAGTAAGATTCCTTCGAAAAAATACTCAAATGTAGATTTCTCGATTGGGACCAAGACAAACTTTATGGCCAATTAAAGATTTTTTTGCAGTGATAACACATCTGAAGAAAGGGAAAAATTTAATTTAATAAACAAACCACACCCAAGATAGATTAGTAGCTATCACGTGCTAAATTAGTCAAAGAAGAATCTGCTTCAGTTCATCGCCGATTCAGTTCATCGCCCGAAAATTTCCGAAAAAATTTAAATATGTCAGGTATTAAGATTTACGATCAATTTTTTTTATTTAACATACATATATTCTTTATAACGTAATTATTTTTAGAAATCAAATTCATAAAATCAAAAAGAGGAAAAGATCAACTTGTTTATAAAAATTATATATATGTTAAAGAGAAGGTCATATCAGGAAAAACTATATGGAAATGTTCGAAATACTTTTCAAATAAGTGCATTGCTCGTGGGTATACAATAGGAACCGATTATAATTTTAATGTTGAAAATCACAATCATGAGTCAGAACACGAAAATATAAAAGTAAAAGAAATAATAAATCAAATTAAAAAAAAATCTATAGATACCATGAATAATACAACCCAGATAATCATATCTGAAACTAAAAATATTACAAATAATGTTGCAACTTGCCTTCCTTCAATACCTGCCATCAAACAGTGTATTAATAGAGTTAGAAAAACAATCAACGATGCTCCACGTAACCCAACCACTCTTCAACAATTAAGAATACCGAATAGTTACAAATTTACGCATTCCGGAGAATTATTTCTTCAATATGACAATTTATCTGCAAATAGGTTCATAATTTTTGCGAGCAACGAAAATTTAAAACGACTGGGGAAAAACAAAAGATGGTTTTGTGACGGAACCTTCAAAACCTGTCCACAACTATTTTCTCAATTATTTACAATTAATATAGAATTAAATGATAGAAGTATACCCTGCATGTATGTTCTTATGGAGAAGAGAAATTTTATTGCATATAACAATGTTTTTAACTTCGTCAAAAATCATCCTGAAATAGGAACTCCTGAAATCATTACGTCTGATTTTGAGATTGCTCTTCTTTCATCAATCGAGCGCAATTTTCCCTCGGCCATTCTTCATGGCTGCTACTTTCACTACAGCCAGTGCATTTGGAAACAAATTCAAAGTAATAGTCAGATATTACACAATTATAATCATGATTTTGAATTTAAAATCCAAATTAGAATGCTGTCAGCTATTTCATTTGTTCCTATTGAGGATGTGGTCTTTGCCTTTAATATGTTAGTATCTTCACCTTTCTACATTGAAAACATCATTATATTAATTCCTCTTGTAACTTATTTTGAAGAAAACTGGGTTGGAAAATTCGATACTATTACCAGTGCCATTGTAAATCCAAGGTTCGCTCACAGAATATGGAATTGTAGGAATCATGCGTTGAATGGATTGAATTTAACTAACAATTCCATGGAGGGTTGGCACAATGGTTTCAATCGAATTGTTGGGTCAACACATCCCTCACCATGGAAATTGATCGAAAAGCTTATGGACCAACAGAGCTTGTCTGAGCTTGAAATATTACAAATTGAGTCAGGAATGATCACAAGACAAAAAAAGAAAAAGTACATCGATCAACGGGAACGAATAAGATATATCGTATCTCGTTATGATCCTGGTAATGTTCTTAAATTTTTAAGAAAAATAGCCGGAAATACTTCGTTTTAAATATTCAACCAGATAATTAAAATATTATTTTTACATACCAAATATTCTCCATGTTCGATTTAAAAATTACTCGATGTTTTTTTACAAAATTTAATGATCTTCCCCTGTTAGATTAAATTATATTTTAATCCTAGATATTTTACATAATAAAAAAATGTGGTTTTTTAAATAAATTGAATAAATATTAGCAATTTTAAATAATTTTGTTTTCGGTAATAATCGGGCGATGAACTGAATCGGCGATGAACTGAATGGACACCGTCAAGGAATGACATTTTTTAGATAAAAAAATTTTTAAAATTCTTGTATCCGACATTTTTAGATGGGAAAATGTCCAAATTACACTGATCATGTCAAAGTAATTTTTTGTTAGGTTAAATTGTAATCTTCTGGTGATGTTTTAAAAGCCGATAATTCTATTATAATCTTTTATTATTCATTTATCCATAAAATAATGCCACTATTCATGCATATCCGATTATATCAGCACAACAATGTTTGGTAAAGTCTATTTAATTTCCGTGCCGACATCTCCGGTGATAAATCCTTATAACTTTGGATTTTATTTAAATAGAAAAATAAAAAAACTGATTAAATTGAACAAAATTATTCTTATGCATTTATTTATCCCTTATGGTTACAAAAAGGCGTATGTAACTTTTAAGCG
Organism: Cyprinella venusta; assembly: GCA_038021265.1. NCBI lineage: Eukaryota > Metazoa > Chordata > Actinopteri > Cypriniformes > Leuciscidae > Cyprinella > Cyprinella venusta. The sequence continues at coordinate 8,927 of JBBNEX010000486.1, forward strand.
ACATTTCTGATTGCTGAGTAATTAGCACAACAGAAGATTTGATTAGAAATGAGTCGTCTCATTTAAAAGTGACAAAAATAATTAAATATTTGTTATCACAATAATATTTATTTGGTTTTTAATATTAAAAAAGGGTAATTATAATATTATGGTACCAAAGAGCATGTGTGATAACGTGGAGATTAGGGCCTTTGAGAAAATTCGCCGTTGAGATAATGGGTAGAAAAAATAGTCATCATGCCAGAAAAAGTAAGAGTATTAGATCGATTAAGGATCATCATCGAAAAAGGGAGGTAAAGTTGCGCTCAATTCCCCAACATCAACAAAAAATTGTGAGACAAGTAGTACCACTGGTGGAATGTCTCGTAAACAGAGAAGAGCTTATCAGTACTGGGTAGGTTATTTATACTTTACACCTAGTATCGGAAAAAACTGAACTATATCAAAATGATTATTTTAGGATTGGTTACTTCCTTCTTATGCCTACTTTATTTTCCGTGGTATTTTGAAAGTGTTATTTAAGGCATTATTTATTCGGAAGTCAACCAACTCCATTTATGAACTTTCAGAAGATGGTAAAGAAAGAGTTTGACAATGGTCTGAAAATATTGTACCATGGGTACATATACTCTTTTTGGCTAAATATCCTCTCACCATTTACATCAATGACATGCCAGAAAGTAAATACAAGATTTAATTCTAGATTGTTGAGATTATTTCAAAAATAATGGTCAAAACTTCAGAAGTTGATCATTGGTTTGAATCCACGGTTCAGCCTAAAATCGCAACCTTACATCACCGAACTGCCGAGACAGCATACCACGCATTTGACACGGCAATGAAATTTGTTGGATTTCATGCCGCTCGTTTTGATCTAATAACCATAATTTAAACTTAATTACTTACTCTATACCTTTAAAGTTTTTTTTTTCACTTTCGATACCTAAAAATTATAATTGTGTGGTAATTGGCTTACGCAACAGGGTTGTAAAATTGTTTGGACGATTTTTACTTATTGAACAACGAAACGGCATATTTTTTTGTCCTAATTTTAATAAAATTTTACTTATTAAGATGTAAATAGTAGATCTAAGTGCAACTTTTGCGAAATAATTGCCAAAATTTTACTAAAAATTAAGCTTAAATTAAACATAATTAATGTCGAGCATGCACATATTGTTCATTTTAGAATTTTTTTGCTTATAAATGTCTGGCTTTTGATTATTCGTGAATAAATAAATCGAAATTTAAAAATATGTTTAAGATGAGGGAGAAAGTAGATTTTTATATTTTAGATCAGGGGTCGGCAACCTATGGCACGCGTGCCAAGTTTGGCACGCGAAGGGTTTTTGAATGGCACTCAACGCTACTCAAGAATTTAATTGCAGAAATCGATATTTTTTGGAATAAAGTATAATATCCGGACTAAACGTTTTATTTTTTTTAATAGGAAAATATGTTCAATTATTAATATTTATATTATCTTTTAATATTGCTGTATGTCTAAAAAGAGACGCTTTATCAAATTTAAAATTGATTCAGTATTAAGCCAATCTAATATTTGTGCACATATGTTCCAATTAACTGGGTCTTTTACAAGTGCTTGCGTTTAATATTTATTTTGACGTTCACATTACTTCTGTACTTGTTTTATCGATAAAATATCATAGTTTAAATTAATTGATTGTGTAACACACATTTTTGGGTTCTTAAAACTCTGAATTACATTTAAGATCATATGCCTCTTTATTTATGTTCTTTTACTACCTGTGAAAACTTTCATTCAGTTTTTATATTAGTTGTTACTTTTCGTTCTTACTAATTATTCAAGACTTTTTATAATTACTCAGATATTTTTCATAATTCATTGATATTTAATCAAATGAATAAGGAAAGAAAAATTTTATTTTGTTAGTTTTCAATATAATCAAACGAAGGAATATGAATTTATGAAACACAAGATTCGGTCTGTGTTAGCGATACATCGCTAAACTGTCGTAGGCCTCGTATTGAAACTAAAAGATATTCAAGGACTAAATATCAGTATAAATTTAACAAAAACGATGAGAATCGTAAATAAATAAAGAGAGATGTTTCTGAGCATTATAAACAAGCTACTTTTTATGAGAAAAAACCTAAAACAAGTTTTAAGCCACATAACTTAGCTTTATAATTAATTATTGCGTAGTTGCAATTATCAAACACTTTGTGGATGTTAATATTATTATAGAAATCTATAATAAAGCATCTATAAAATTTTTGAGCGTTTAGTTTTACTAACAAAATATGATATCCCAATTTAGAGAAATAATGGCTTCTGCGATAACAATCCAAATAAGAATAACATAAATTGTCGACAACATAGCAAAAAAAAATTCTGAATTTTAAGAAGCTGATTAATATCGCATTGCTGTTGATGAAATTACCGATATACATGATATTCCGTATGTCTTATAATTTTAAAGCTCCTGTGATGAGGATCAGGTTAATAAATAATTGAGATATTCGATATCTCTGTTTGAGAAAACTAAGGTGGAGAGACGCTGTAAAAATATATATTGGCTTATTGATAAATTATTAAGACAGCAGGAACGTTAATATAGAAAAATTCTTTTCTACCGACGATGCAGCAGTAATGGTAGGCACGAATTAGTATTTGCAGTCTATTTGAATATTTGATTGAGTGAAAAATATCAAACTTCCTATGTATAATAAATGAGGTAAATATATTTAGTTAAATTTTGTCACAGAGCACAATTTCTAAGATCAGTAATGCAGCTAAAATAATTATTTTCTTAAAGTTATCTTAACTTTCAACTGAAACATATGAAACTTAAATCTTAAGAATTATATAACACGAAATGTATATAATTTCTAAAAAATCTGGGAGGCGAAGAAATAAAATTGATTGATATATTAAATTTTCACATCATTATCTCTAAAAGATTAATTTGTTTGAATAAAATTTTTTGTGGCTTTTTTTCCACTTTTTGCAGGACATATTTCTCTAAAAATATTTTAAATCCCATGAAACACAATTTAAGTTTACAGATAAGTCGTTTAAAAATCAAGGATTCAAGATCTTTTGTGTAATATAAAAAATAAATTTTTCTGGAAAAGGCATCAAAATTTTTAAATTTACGTTTGAAGTTTCAGTTAGTTTTTAATGCATTCAAAATTATTATTTTTTATGAAATTCTTTTAGGAAACTAAATAAAAAATTTGGTGGATGTTTGTACGCAAATAAACATAAAATACGTAGAAAACTTATGTATTTTCCTACTTTTACATTCGGGTAATAAGAATTAAGATGGCACTCTGAATAAAATTTGTTAAGAGGTTCGGCACTCTACGACTGAAAGGTTGCCGACCCCTGTTTTAGATGCTTAACTGGTCTTTTGGTTTAAGTGATTGGACAATTAGAGTACGGTTTGAATTTGTGGCACTATGTCCCATAAAAGCACGTTTTTTTACTCATCGGCGACGAAAAAAATAAAAATTTGATTGATTATCTAATAACTATTCAGATTCAATTGTCTTCTTACAATAAATAAACTAACTAAAGATGGTGATCAATATTAACGAGTTGGATACTCCACCAGATGCTTACGAATTCGCACCACAGAATTTTACTCGATTAGAGATTTAGGTAATTTTTGGATTATATAATGATAAGAATTTTATTTAGGTACCAAATTGTGCTTAATGGTTCATTTTATAGTTTCAGCAATTTAAATATCAGAAATATATTTTTCTGCTCAGTTTCAAGACAAAATTATCGGATTTTTCTTCTTATTTAATAATAAAGACTTTAAGAAGACTCCTATTATAATTATAACTATATTTTAATTATATTTATGCAAAGAAAGCGCTAATTTACAAGTTTTGAAGTATGGTTAAAAACCACTTGCAGAATGCTTAAGTCTGAATAGCAAATATTTTTTAAACAAAAATGCTCAACACAGTTTAGCATTCAAATTCTATTTATGCTTACCAACTGCGATGTAAATCCGTTTAAAAATATATTTATTTAAAAACAAGGAAAAAAATATTGAGTTTTTTATTTTTAATCCAAACATCAGAAATATTTTTCTATTTTTTTATAATTTACTTATATAATTAAAAGCAATATGACGATTGACGGGTACTTCACCAGATTTAATAGGCAGTTCATTGCGTCAAAACGTGTCCTCACCCACATCTCGAGATTATTGCATCCTTATCCCCCCTACTTGGAGTTTGGTTATCGTAAATTTACAAGCAATACTGTAAAGTGAGCGAAAACATAATCTCTTTGGAGGACGACAGCCATTATAACTTGCATAATTTTAAAATATCATTCTATTCTAACAGAGTTGAAAAATTTAATAATAGTACACACGCGCCACAATTGTGGCGAATTAGTAGTGGTTAGTGGTTTTTATTAAGTGTTTTTCATCAAAAGTTTTTTTTAAATTTTCTGCATTTAATTAATTGAAAGTATTTTCATACTATGTGTCCTAAACTATTGTTAGGAGTTCCCCCCCTATTATTCCACTGCTCACGATGTAAAAATATTCCAAATAATGCAGAAAACGAGTGTAAAATGATCATTAGCAAATCTCTTTTCGAGATACAAGATCTCAAGGAAGGTTAAATTCCAGATTACCTCCCATTTTAAATAAATCTGACAAGAAATTTACTTTACAATCAATCTTTCAGCAAGCGATTAAAGATTTATTCAAAATCACCTATATATTTATGAATCGTTAATTTTGAGGTAAGTTAAAGCCTAAGACTCACAAAAATATGTCTGTAGACGAAATAACGACGTAACATTTTTAATATTTATTAGGTTTTAAATTATAAGAATCTGAAGCAAATTAAGAGTCATCATTAATCAATCATTAAGGGTAAATTGACACACGTTTTATAATTCTTATCGAATATTAATTTAATGATTAAGATATTCAATTAGGAATGGGCGATTCAAGATAAAAATTTAAGCTCATTTAATGTCGTTCTGCGCAATCATTACGTAAATACAAGTGACCAATTTTACTAAAAGATTGAAGGGGATTATAATAATAAACTAAAATTAATATAAATATTTCCTTTTAGTCTCTGAATCATCAAATCTCTGAATTTGATCGACGAGAAATATATAACATTAACACACTTTCAATGATTCAAGATCCTTTCCTCATAACGTATTACATTTCACGCAAATTCACCAGCAGTTCCTGGGTAAAATATATTATTTTTATCGCAATAAAGTAAAATATTTAATTTTCCCGTATTTTTTTGAATTATTTGGGGATTTCATGACGAAACTTTAATATTAAAAAGTCTCACAGGACAAAATTATTTTAGCAATTTTTGATTTTAACATTCTTTACGGTAGCGCGGAAATAACTCGGAATGATGGGCCATTGTTATTTTATGTACCCACGACTTTCAATATTATAATTTTAGTTACCGCTAACTCCTCAATTGCTCAACCGATGGTATTTTCTCGTAAAATTCTTCACTTACCAACAAAAATCAGTTTAACAAAAGTTCAATAAAAAGTCTGGTCTCTTTTGATAATTGAATAAGTGATTAGAACTATATTCGTGGGCGTTTTAAAATATGAAAAACCATCTTAATTAAATATTGCTCATTTCCTAAATCGAATAAATTTTAGTATCTTTTTAAATTTTGACAACAAGCAAAGTTCAATACCGAAAATTAGGAAGCCTAAAATAAGTATAACATAATATCTTGTCCTTTTTTGAGGATTGATCATGATATTTGCGTAAAAATTAATGTTTTTTAGATTTATTTTCATCAAAAAAAATTCTCTTCATTTATTTTTGGTCAAGCAATTTATAAGTCATGTTTTATAGAAACCTAAGTATGATTATAATTGATGCAGTCAATACCCATTATAATTAAACGAATTAACATGAGCTATAGTTGTCGTAAATAATCTGTTGAATGAAAAAAATTACATAAACTAAAAACTAATTTTCGATAATTATCCGCGCATTTTCTATGTTAATGATTTATGGTTACTTGAGAAAAATTTATGCAAGGTATCTGCGATGTAACCAAATAAGCGCATTAATTGAATCGACTATAAGTCCTATAAAATAGGCATGAGCTTCGTCATCATTCAGATCAAGTCGAAATTTATCATAGAGTTTTAAGACGTTTTTTTCAGGTTCAGTACTTATTTCACCCAAGTCTGAATTAACAAGAAGTGAGAAAGAATTAAGTATAGGATTGCGTGTCTTAAAAATAACGTAAATGACAAACTTTTCGAAGATGGATAAATGTTAATGAACTAAAGTTTCATAAAATTCTCGAATTGTATGCTATCTGTTCCTCCCATTCCTTCAACCTTTGTTCAATATAAGCTCAGTACCATTTCTGTATTTAATTTAAATGGAGGTGGGAAGGGGCGTGGATTACGCCCTAAGATGTGCCCGAAATCTATATGAAATAATTTTCCTCGATAATAAAGGTTTTAAATTACCTTTGTTTGTAAGCATAAGGTTATCTAGATGTCTGTCACCAATACCAAGAAGGTAGGTGATCACTGAATATCCAGCTAATGATAATTCTGCTTTAAATACCGCAACTTTTAACATAATTATCCATAACTGATGGCTCGATGCCATAAGGAGATTCCTCATTCCGGTGCAACACTTTTAAAAAAAGCCTAAAATAATGATCAATATAAATACCTGAATTGAACCATGAGAGTTCAATACTCCAAAAACCGATGTAGAAGGCACGAATTCGACGAGGCCGTGGTTTGGAGAAATCGCCAACACCTTATATGGAGTGAGTTTAACATCAATGTTATCATTAAGGAGAATCTTAATTACAAAAAAGATCGACCTGATTCATTATACTTATCATGGTTAAAATAACTTGATCTTGGCGTAGATCATCTCCCTGTTTATAGATAAACTGAGTTAAGATGGAAATAAAACACTGTAATGTGATTCATCAGTGGTTGAAAAACTGAACTTTAGAGGCATTGCTTTAGAGCTAAAAACAAAGCAGGAATCTTTTGATTACCAGAAATAGACGACCTGGGATAAATTTACGAAGTCGGATGGAAGGATGCAAAGGGGAAGGAACATCCTTATCTGATAACTTAGGATTGGAATTTAAAATGCTTCTCAGTAAAGAAACCTTTATTGTATCGAATCAAATTACTTGGTCTGTTCTTTTAAGCTGTTCTTTTTTAACTTCGTTATAAATGGCTATAATTTTTTCCATTGAAGGAAATTTGTATTTTAATATTCTTGTTACGTTGTCGAAGTTCATTATCACCCTTGGAGTTTAAAAAAAAAAATCAAACCTTTGATAGAATAAAAGTAAAAATTAAGACTTTTATAAAGAAGATTTTTTTAAAATAAAGTTAATGTATCTTTTCCGTCTTCAAAGGATGATAAGCTGAGATACCAATATAAAAAATTGGCTAGAGTGTCAGAATCAGAGCAACGCCTTGATAGGAAATTTAAAAGCTTGTCCTGATTTATTAACTTGTTTAACTTTATCTCCCGGAATCCATGACTTGTATTTTTGGTAGGGATTCCAAAAAATTATCCTCTCTAAGTTGTTTAATTTCGCTGTCAACACCAAAGATTCTCCTTGATTATGTTGTCAGTGAAAACCTTGTGAATCTTCTGTTTCCGATGCTTTTTTATCTTTAGCCGAGCCATTGATGTTTTCTGGTTCAAAATTAAGCGAACAGACCAGAATACAATAAGTATATTTTTAGTTCCTGATAGTTAATTTCTACGTACTTCATCAGATGCGGGCGAAATGCAATAAAGTGCATAATTTTTTATGCGAGGATCAGTGAATTTATTTGATAGTAATTCTAATGCTTGAGATGGGGATGGTTTTGCCCATTTGTCCATTAATTTATAAGCCTTTTATCGACTTAAGTTTTACCTCTTCGACTTCTTTCTTTGTGTTCCAATCGACGCTAAGTAAAAATTTTGCCAATGCCTAGATTAAGTAACGTAATAAAACCTCTGGTTTGTCAATTAATGAATATCTGTAAATCCATAGTAAATCGTTTGTATTATCTGTGACCTGCTTTTCAGAAGCATTTTTTGAGAATCGACTTCAATTACGTTGATTTGCACCTCAATTTGGTTGATTAAATTTGCGTTTGGCTTTAGATGATGATATTTTCGAGAAGGGCGTAAACTTTTCAAAAGAAGACGATGCTTTTCTTCTACGATATTTTTCTAAATATTATCAGAACAAATTAGTCAATCAAAACTGTTAAAATCGAATAAAGAACTAATAATCACTTAAACAGCGATGATAATATTAATTTAAAAGGAAAAACATGCTTTTGGATAAGAAAATAACTGTTAAATTGACTATAGGCAATATTAGAGACAGTTTAGTCATTATACCATATCGTAAATTAAAGTAATAATTCACTTAATATTTTATCGCGAAATTCGACATGAGATAACGAATCTAAACAAACACAGCTGAAAATTAATCAGAGAGCACTGTCATATTTTAAAATCTAAAACAAAAGCCAGTCTATCCTACATGTTGAAACATTTACTCGAAAGACTGAAAATATTTTCTTAAAAAAGTTTTAACTATTTATTTTTTTGAATATCTTTGCCTTAATACAAAAAGATCTAAATATGGAGGACCATTAAATTTTTCTCGACCAAAACATTTTAAGGAAAACAAAAATTTTTAAAGGCTGAAATTTAATTTTAACTTTTGGATGCTTTATCACTTCTTCAATTTTAAAGATCTAACAACAACAAATTCATAATGATGATTCTCATAAAGAGATATATTAAATTGAAGATTGATATTTTTCACATAAATTCAAGATTTATCGTTAAATATAGAAGAAAGACATAAAATACGTTTAAATTATTCTTAGGTAGAGTTTGTGTTTGATTTCGTGTATAATTTTCATTTATTAGTTCACTAATAAAAGTCAAATATAAAAGAGTGAAGAATTCGCTAGTATTATATCATAGAAGGTTTTTGAGTCTAAATTTGAAAAAAAAAACGAGTCTCACAGCTTAATTGAGACAACAAGCATAATTATTTTTTATATAGAGGAGATACTTTAAAATGAACCTTAGTTTAAAATTAAAGGCCTAAAATAAGGCTCATAATTATCTAGCGCAGAAGAATTTTTAGAGCTTATATCAATAAGAATTTCTAGCAATAATGTTACAAGAAGCTTTGTGCATATCGTGTAATGGCATTTTTAGATAAATGCTATTTTTATTATAACTGAAACTAAATTTTTCCTACAGAATCATTGTTATTTTAAGATTTAGTCAAGAAATAACGAATTATTAATAAAAAAACTATTTCCTTCGGTTCTTTATGTTATTTATCACGGGATTTTACTCTATAAAAATATTTTTAAGAATAAAGATTTTTTACTGTCTGTTAGTTTTGGCAAATCAACATATTTAATTCAGCACAGGAACAATCTAACAGACTATTATCAGGAAAAATATTTAATTAAGGTCGAGGCGGTGGGGAAAAAAATTTTAATTATCAAATTAATATTTATTAAGCTATATTGAACTTATCAACAGGGTTATAAAAACTAAATATTTGATCACCAATAACGTGCTTTAGATTTTATTTTCAATATCTAAATCCATTATGTTATATGAAATCTTTATATCTAAATTAAAATTTAATTTTTAAAATATTCGTGGTTAATTTAACAAATATAAGAATTTGATAAACCAATAAGTAATATATAAAAATTGTCTGTATTCATGCGCAAAAATTATTTGACGGTGGTAAAGTTAAGAGATTTAGTCGTCTATATGTTTTTGATATATTTTAATTAAAAACCGGTTGTACGACTGATGATAAATATAATCCAAGCCCCACACTGCCAAAGCGAACTGTGTCTGACTTCAAACGGAGTCGTAATGAATATGCGAGGACCACGACCTGCACCCCAAATCCACCGCTAAACTTGCCACTAATAAATACTGGTTGTGAACAGTGCAAGCTAAGGGGGCCTCAAAAGATTACATCAGGCAGTTTGAAGAAAAACTGATGATAAATATTAGAGGAATTTCCAAAATTTATTTTAGCTGGTCGGTTGATTTATTATATGCGATCTTTAATGTATTCTGCAATATTAAGTTGTTTCTTTTTCTGTCAATGGTAAAGATACTAGGGTACTAACAATCCGTAGATCAGTAAACAAGTAAGTAAAAAAAACGATAAATCTGCATATTTTTTATTAAAATAATGATCCAATATAATCGCGATTCTACTCAATATTGAAAAAGAGGAAAAATGGCAGTATTTATTTAACTTTTCAAGAGTAGCAAATATCAGACCCCTTGATTTATTACAGGAACAAATTAAATTAAGCCCCTTTTTATTTACATAAGTTATCGACACTATTTTTATGGCTAAGTATTTATTTCAAAAAAATTAAATAGTTTGTTGAAATGATAATATTCGTCGATTATTCAGGATATTTTTTGCAGCTTTGTGTTTATTCAACAAATGTCCAAAAGTTGAAATACTTTATATTATGAAAACTGAATAAAATTAAAAAGATAAGGAATATACTAATTAATCAATGTATACAATAATTGCACAATTATTTTTTTGATCAAATTCCCTATTTTTAGTTGCGATCTGAGGTTTAATGATCAGAGATTTAGTTTAATCGAGGTTTTATTTTATTTTATCAAAATATTCATCGATAAAAGATAGAATCAATTCAAAATTTTTGGTAAGCAGATTTGCAGAAAAAAAATATTCAAAAAAAAGTAGAAAATGACCAGGACAGTCCTTGCCTTTCGCGAGCACACGTGCGACTCGTCGGGACAGCAAATGAAAATACGATAATGAAAATTTTTCTATATTTTAAGTAATTTTTACGTAAAAACTTTAATGAAGGTTTTAATTGAAGCTTCGATTAAAAAATTATGATTATTCTACCATTAAAGTATTGATTATAAGAAAATAGAGTAGCTTTGTTCTATCAATTTATCCGCACCCTCTACCACCACCTTCGGACAGAAATTGTATCATTATACTTGCACGCACCTGATTAGTTCTTAATTTTTCAAAATATAGTACGCCTTCATAAAATATTTCCCGAACGCTAGTATAGGGAAATACGAATATATTCAAAAAAATTATATTGTAGCATAAAATCAACTCGAAATATTTTGTTCGATATCAAAATCATTTTAATGGCACAAAAATTCAGAATACGTGAATTTTCGTATAAAATTCGAATTTTACACAAAGTTTTATTAAATTTGATTAAATTGAATCCATAATAACCTAAAAACATATTTTTTTTTATGTATTTAAACACTCTTCACGCATGCATATGTGTAAATTGGTAGATATTCGGGCTAGGTAAAAAATTTAAGTTTTTTTTATGTAATTATATTTTCATTGAATTTAAAGATTCGAAGGACTATGCCAAAATTATCTTTATTGTGTATTAAAGCACAAAAATCGATATTCTGTTTAAATCCCATTTTTTTTTTATCAGTCAAAGAAGTTTAGATGTGAATCAATTTATATTTAATATCTTATTTAGCCAATTATAAATATTTTGAAACATTAAAATTCATTTACATTACATTAAACACTTACAAGTTCACATCCTGGATCATAAGGAATTTCATATTTTAACGATTTTTGAGAATATAGTTTTTTTGTTGTGTCCTTGAGTTATTAAAGATATGAGAACTGAGTGATAAAAAATAGGTATTATTAGGTATTTCAGTCTGAAAGCGCGTAAATTGAATCCTAAGACTCATCAATGGATTATTTGTGTCAATTTCCTAATTTTAACATGCCAACAAACTTTATTTAATTTTTCTATGAATTTATAAGATAGAGAATCTAGCCAATGATAACTGGGCAAACAGTGATCGCATTTATCAGAGAACTGTGTTTAACAATGCAATTAACCTCTTTGACACATTCTCTGTCGGTATTTTCTGTTACAATTCCATTTTTTATTAAAATTTGTTATGAGATAGTCCATCGAAATGTCGTAATTTTTATATTTCATTTCCCTCGAAATTAATCCCAAAATCAGACCCGTTTGAATCGAATATATCTATCGATCCTAAAGCAATAGGAACTTCGCCAATGGTAGAGCTCAGAAAAATGGCCCCTAAATTGAACCTTTGTTATCAGTTATCGTACTTGGGTATCAATTTGGGATATTTTGATTTGGATCGGAAACACCATCCATTCATCGTAAGAACAACTTAAAAATGAAAACAGGAAAAACATTTGCTGGACAGCTGGTTTATGATGACTTTTAGCTCTTAAAATTTGGTATAAAAGTTTTTGATTTTAATTCACATTCAACGTAAAACCTAAGAAACAAGGAAGAGAATATACCATGATTCAAATAATTCAAGCGAGAGAATCGATTTTGGAATAGTAAGTCGACAACTAATTAATTTAATTAGACAATATGTACATTTTAATTTGAAAAAAGACATCGAACATCACAAGAATGATAAAATGTAATTGTTCCAAGATTGTTATTTTTATCGACCTCTTTTACTTCTTCTTCCATCAACAAATTAAATCTGCAGTATCTGCGCGTGCATAAATACATTCTGATATTTCCCAATAAAACACAGACTATTTCTAAATTGAATCACAGCAACTAAGATTGAGCGCGCTCGTAAAACGCAAGAAATAAGACAATTAAATAAAATCTCAAAATCAAATTGTGTGTCTACATTAAACCACGAAATTTTTTCCTGTAACAGCCTTAAAAATGATCAAGTATTTTTCTTACACCGTGAGTGTCAAATATTATTGTCATTTTACTTATTGCTTAATTAAATTTTAATTTATTTTATTGCAATAAAAGATTGTAGATTTGTAAGGATTAAAGATTATTTGGGCTATTTATGACACTTTTTGCAGCATCAAATTACTTTTTCTTATTTTTTTTATTTTTATTATTTTTCCATGGTCCATTACGACGACTATTATCCAATCGTTTAATGCCTAAATTTTGTTCAGAGATTTTAAACTTTGAAAATGGCGTGATTTACTGCATGAAGTCTTTTATAAATTTTAATCGCTATCTAGTGTTTTGATTTGGCCATAAGTCAGATTTTTGGGATCATTTTACATTGAAAAATTGAGCAGCATTAATCTAAAATAATTTATCTGGAAGCAAAAGTAAATACTATTTAATAAGTTATATTGAATCAAGTTTTTACACGAACATTTCAAAAAATCTTAACAGAGAGTAAGAGCCTCACTCAACCAGCTCTTTCAATGAATAAAAAAATTATGAATATTATCTTGAAATATTTTTTTCGTGCTTTGAGGGAATTAAGATATTTCCAATATTTTCGTAAATTGAAAATAAACTTTTTGGGTTATAAAGTTGATAAAATCTCAATCACAAAGCTTTGAAGAAATCGATGTTAATTGCCTTATTAAAATGATAAATCCTTGTAATTTTTTATAACAGTTTCTACCACTTAAGATCCCGTTTAAAATTGGTTTGTCGTAAATAATCGATAGTATCAACAGCTCAACGATCATTTTTCACTAAAGAAAGAGTTTTACCAACGTATCGATCTGTAATAAATTGCAAAACTGTTGTTAGCTTGATATACTTACAAAGTTTGTGAATATTTTTTAAACAATTCTAAAACCTTTTCACCCCAGATAACATTTTGAATTTTCACCAAGTTACATACCCAAAAATTATGAAAAATGACTATTTGTCTGATGAGCCTTACGTATTTTTTTAAATTATTTTATTTAAAAAGAAGTAAAATAAAAAAAAACATTTTACTGCGATCTGCTATAAAAAATTATAATAAATTTCATTTTTAATATAAATCTAATATGACAGCCGATTTCGAAATATATGGAAAATTTTAAAAATACTGACAAAAGTCGATATTATATTATTATAAATAATAGAATTAGGAAAGGTCATTCTTTAAATTTTATCCAACTAAAAAGTCAAATATTACAATTCAAAGTTAGAGTGTGCTTATTAATTAATCTCCTCATGTTTTTTAGAATCCTTCCACTTTATTGTATTTTCTGGTGTTATAGTTACTAGAAGTGTCGTAAAAAGTAAATAAGAAATCTGCTGTTGTTGGAGGGTTCGGTCGAATTTTATGATTATTAGGTTAGCTTTCTAGACAGAAATAAATTATTTGATACGATCAAACTGAGATTATATGATGGTGGAATCATATAATAATCCTTTTTACAATCAAAGAAATGTGTAAATTCTCTAGACTTATGGAAAACGAATTATCCATCAAAAAGATAAGCAGTCCCTAAAATTTATGATAATTGAAACCTTGTTTAAAAAATTTAAATTTATCCCTATTGTCTGCATCAATTAGTATGCTAAAATTTTTTCCTTATATTTTGGAAATCGGTTGTATTTCCATTTAAGGAGTCTACGACTGTAAGAAGTAAACACACCAAACTATTAACTGACTCTATCGTTCTTGAAAGTTCTATTTATAGTGTTGGCGGTCCTATCGCCGCTTCGGGATTTCGTAGATTAGAACATCTAGAAAATTCTAGATTTCCAACCTTACAACGACATTTGCACAAATTGATTTATCTCTGCGCAGTATATTTCTAATGATAATAAAAAATATTATTTTTATCATTAATTTTAGTTCTTTTCGATAAAAATTAATTCTAAAAAAAATTTTTGTTGAATGTATGTCTGATTTGGTTAAAACAGACGGGCGAAACTGTAATATTTGACAATTCTTATGATAAATAATCTTTTTTACGGAAGTGACATAATAATAATCATTTTTTTGCTGTCATAGATAGTAACAAATCATATTTTATAAGCTTATTCTCATATTTTATGTAAGATTGCATTCGGAATTGTGTCAAAGACGTTATTTTTAAATTCATCAAACATTTTTAATCACGATATATTATTAAACCTACCTATCGTGTAAGCCAAAACGTATAATTTTCCTTAATTGATCTTGCTCATAACAAATAAATTTAGGACATTTTATCTTATATTTGATCATAAAATCAAAAAATAAAGATTTATTGTCCCGTCAAAAATATCGATTGAGAAACAAAATATTATTATTAGTTGACCAGAGAGCAGACGCTGCTTGCGGCATCACGGAACTAGTGGTCGCACGCCACGTTAGGGTTCAGTGGGTGCGGAAGATGCTAAATCCGACAGTACTAGGGCTGGCCGTCTCCGGTGTCTAAGCGGGGGTTGGAATTTTAAGCGAGGACTACGATCCGGACCCTAAATCCATCGGTAAAGTCACTAAGAAGCCAGTGATCAATGCTTCAGCAGAGAGACCTAAGGTGCCGTGAAAGATTCCCTCAGGCAGTTGGAAAAAAAATATTATTATAAGCCCACAAAATTTGTTCCTGCTCAAATTCTTATTAAAAAATCATTTTTTTTAGCAATATATCCCTATTACAGATTCTTGAAATGATAAATACTAAAACTGCTATTAGATCCAGCTCACTTATTGTCTAAATCCTGGTGGATGAGATATTATGTGAAAATAGGCCCTGAACATTTTACATTTAGGTAGCAATATATAATGCATAGCAGATAAGGATAAATTATATAGAAGTAGCTCTAAATTACTTTTACGATTAATTAATAGGTCAAAATCATCAATAAACTAGAATAAATTTAATAATACAATGACACCTCGCATAACGTACTTAATTCGTTCTAGGAGTAAGTTCTTTGTGCGAAACGATCGTTATGCGAAGCATGCTTTGTACTAAAATACAATAACAAAAAAATTGATTTGTACTTCAACACAAAAAATTAAAACCTGGGTTTGGAGCATTTTGTGCGTTGATAATCTTTCGATCTCAAGAAAAAATGGTAATTCATGACAAACATGCTCGCTTTAGAAAAATAGTGGAATCTGATTTAGTTAATTATGCGAATCAAGGTTAATTATGCGATTTATTTATTAGCAAAAAAAAGTACGTTATGCGCAGCGTACGTTATCCGAGGAGTGCGTTATGCGAAGTATCACCGTAGCTGAATATTTCAAAGTTTGATCAATTAATTGTTATAACGGGAAAGATAATAAACATTCGAAAATTTAAAAGACATTTTTTCACTTTTGATGAGTCTTTCTGATCCAAACATATTGTATATGTAAATAAAAGTAATATCAAGCAGTCATTAACTAAAAGGTAAATTGACCAGCAGCATCATTTGATGCGATTGAATGTCTTTTAAAAAAATATAAACCAAATGGATAAAAAGAGAGGTTATTACAAAGTTTAAAATCAGAATTATTGCATTATTCCTATATCTTAAACGTTAATGTTGTTTTTGATTGATTTAATTCTTATTTATCGGAAAGAAATATTTTACATCATCTAACAAATCTTGTCTCTGTTACAAATATTTTTTCCTTAGTTTAAATTCTTTCATTTTATTAACCAGATATTTTGCTTAGCAGGACTACAACTAAACGAATAAAATTGAAAAGTTCTTCAGACAGTAACGTTTTATTCTTGCCAGAATCATTTTGTTATATTGCTAAAAATATTCGTTATATAATGACACTGTTAGCACATTTAAGTATATTAATGGGGTTATTACACTCAATGATCAATTTCTGTGCTGGAATTTTTGTACAAGATTTAGTTTTTCACTTTTAAAATTATTTATAAATTATATTTGGTTTGAATAACCGATATAATTTTTACTTAATGAACCATACACAAAATTATAAATCATATGGCGGATTTTGAATATTTTATGTTTTTCTACATTATTAATAGCTGCATTAGATAATAATTATTAATTATACAACTTTTCAGCAAACAAAATCTTAAGATTATCAAAAATTTCAATTTGCGCAAATGTTGCTATTCCTTATTCTAAGAGCGTGTTCTTGGTGTACTACAGGCGATTGTATAACTTTACGGACAAGCTTTCGAAATTTAAGGACATATTTTTGACGTACTTATTAGTGAATATGTGCTGCGCTTTTCTTAGAACGCGCAAGCCAATTTCCTGCGCGTTCTTGAAATTTCAAAGATTTTAATATTTTTTGGCACATTAATAAGGAAATTCTATTTTATATATTTTTATTGTACCTGGATAAAAAATTAACTGTAAATGATTTACTGTGAAGACTAAATGGAAGATAATTAGCACATAATTGCAAACATCAAATTTATTTCGATATTAACAGCATTAAAATGAGTTTTTTGGTCTGCTTGAGTGATCCTACGTAGAAAGCTTATATTAAAGCGTTTTTTTACCTACGAAAGTCATAATAATTATATTGTATTTTGATGAGGGGTCACAACTATTGAACCACCTGTAATTTCTTAATCATATCATGATATATGAACTGGTGAAATAAAGCATTTTATTTAATGCAAAATATACTAGTA